>JANHFQ010004514.1:422967-433887 GCA_032468035.1 Aparallactus werneri
AAGATTCAAATTATTGAGACTCTAGCCAGGCTAATTGGTTTATTACATCACTTGGCTAACACACAGAATATCTGAGTAGCACTATGGCACAAATAAATGTTTGGAAGCAATTCCAATAATTAATAACTCATATTTTCTCAAAACCAATGATAATAAAATTCCTAATCTCAACTTTCACTTATTAACATTCCTTGGATGTCCGCAAACTCTTCAGATAAGCAAAGTTGTAAAAAATATCCAAGCTAGAGATGTGAATGTTCAATAGTGAAATCATGTTTCAAACACTGGTTTTCAACTTTCCATGCATGAACAAGAAAAACAAATGCTGTTCATGTGTGAAGCTGTTTTTATGCAGAATCAAACCATTGGATTTATCTACTGTAATACTAGTTTACTTTAATCAGTATTGGCTTTTCAAGCTGAGATCTTTCCCATTGCCTTCTATCTGATCCTTTTAATTAGAAATGCATTTGAGGCATCTGAGGCATATATTACAAAACTGGAATTTGTTCTTTCCCATAATACCTCCATATTTTCTGAATCACAAAAGTTTAAGCCTCTAATGAGAAGTATTTGACCTTCCTCCCTTGGTGCTTAGTTTATTTACCTACTGGGATATTGCAGTGAATCATGATGAATCAATATCTAAATAGTGAATACCTTGGATCTGTGAACAATAAATAATACAGTCCCTTGAAAATCAGGTGTGTCATATTATTCCTGGAAGTAGTAATGCAATCTGCCTCCCTATTGCAGCTGTCTTTCCCCAGAGGGCAAAGCCCCTTGCATCCCTTTTCAATGGCCCCTGGAAAAAGCATTTATGAACCTGCAGAATATATTGGCAAATGGTATTCAAAATGCGCATTTAAAAGATTGGCTTCATGTTTTGCATTCCACCTGACAACACATGAGAAGCAGGGAAAGAAGAAAAAAAAAATCCTTTAACTTTAGATCTTCTGCCATCTGTTCCACTTAGCTTCTAAGAGGTCCCAGTATTTTTAGACCTAAGGAGATTTGTAGCAATGTAGTCAGCTTTGCATCAGGAACAGCTGCAACTAACACCTAACCAGAATTCCTTCCCATCCCCTTGGCCCAAGGTGAGTGTTCAGAGGCAACCCAATGTCAGCTACAAGTTCAGAAATTCTCCATGGCAAACAGAAGATGGAAGAGCTTTTGCACACCAATGTGCAGAATTGCCTGTCTGATTTTCCCTCTTGGTAATGGCTTTTAGAGTATGGTTAAGTTTAAATCCTGTTACATTTGTTGAATGTCTCTTTTCACAAGATAGAAAAACATAGTCTTGTATTCCAATTAGGTTAAATGCTGCTACAAAAAACAGCTTTTCTTTTTTCTATTTCACCAGAGGGATAGAGAGAAACAGTAGGGGAAAATCCAATTTAGCAGATGGAGGAGAAACAGGTACACTGGCTAGAACAAGTATATGAGGATAACAGCTGTTTTTTCTCTAATTCTCTATATTATTTATAAATATGAACCTATAATAATTGGAACTAGCAATTCAGTTGTTAAGCAAAGTGGTTGCTAAGTGAAACCGAGACTATGCTTATGATCTTCACCTTTTCTTTGCTTTACAGATGTGGAAAGGTTATAAATGCAAGAACTAGTTGAAAAGATACTTTTTCATTTTCACTGTAACTGTGAATGGTTCTTCAATGAGTCAATCACTAAACAAGGACTATTGGCATCCCTGTTTGCAAGAATGAGAGAAGCAGCAGCCACTATACTTACTTTGAGGAGCTCTGGCATGTACCTTTCATTTTGTGGTATGCAGGCAACAATATTGCCTTGCAATATACCGTAATCTCTATATTAGCAATCATTTGTATTATTGGGGTAATACTGAGGTTTAGCTGAAAAATAATGTATATAAAAATGAATATGGTGAAAGATGGAATTAGTAAAAGGTATCAAGACGATGAATACAGGATGGTCGATTATCTTTTTGTAGTATAAAAGGTGAACCTTGAGGAAAATGGAAAATAAAGTGAAAGACAAGAATTAAATCAAGAACAGCTGCAGGAAAAGAAGGAAATACTGAATGAAATTTATTCAAATGCTAGAGTAGTCTAACAGAATAAATGGAAGGTGGATGTAAGGTAAAAGGATGTAGAAGCTATTTTGAACAGAATCAAAATGTTTACAAAAGTGCCATAGAAATGTGTAGAGCATGTGTATGGTTATGGGAAGTATAAAAATGATTGCTTAGTGAAATGATAAAATGAAAGATAATGTATAATGTGTATATAGAAAAATATGTAAAATGTCACCAGAGACACCATGGAATGGTTAAGATGAAAAGAGCACAATGATTTTGATTGAATTTTTAAAAAAATTCTGTAGATAGTTGAAAAGGGATAAACAACGAGCCCTCAGCAGAGTTAATGTAACTGAGAATAAAAGTGATGAAATGATTTGGGATAAATCTAAAATGGGAGAGTTTTATATATGCAAATGCTGGTAGAAAATGGCGGTGGTGCCCCAGAGGAAGAAAAATAGTTAATCCTTGCATTAATGGTGCAACTTGGTTTATTTTATACTCCATTTGCACCAGTGGTACAAAGACTGCTTTGTGTGCTACAGACTAAGGACTAAGAACAAGTCTCAATCTTCGTGCAGTGTCAATTTTAATCCTCACCTGAGTCAATGCAATAGTCTCTGGGTTCTTGCTTGATTCCCATTGGAGACTGGAATCCATGAGCTGGGGGCCCTGGAATACCTGGTACCCCATGATCATAGAGTGGGTCATGATACTCTTGCTTAAATCCCTGAGGAGGATGGGCGGTAGGAGGGACAAGAGGCTCTGACATCTGCCGGTGGTAGACAGGGCGGTTGTCTCCAGAAAGCCCTGGCTGAGAATATGGGTGGCAAGGTTCAGACATCTGTCTTTGAAACCTTGAGGAGAATGAACAAAAGAGAGAGAATTATCATTACACTTATCATAATCTAGACCTACTAGAGTCTTACTTCTGATTTAAATTACCTACAGAGGAATTTGTTAGTGAGATGGGCAGCATCCAAATAAATAAAATCCTGGTAAACATGGGTGCAACAACGCAATTTCTGCTGAGGCCCTTCGTAGCCCACTTTTAGTAATAAGAGCAGGGTGCAATGTTGCAACAGCAGCTTGTTGTCATTGAAAGAAAAAGTGTTAAATATAATGGTAACATGACCAAATAGAGGACATGTAACTTTGCCTTCCCATTTTGCAGGCAACCCTATTTTTTATGTTGGTGGTTAGAATACAGTACTGCAGGGTACTTCTGCTGACTGCCTGCAATTTGTCATTTCGTATCTCAACCAGGCTCAAGGTTGACTCAGCCTTCCATCCTTTTGAGGTAGGTAAAATGAGGATCCAGATTATTGGGGGCAATATGCTGACTCTGTAAACCGCTTAGAGAGGGCTGTAAAGCACTGTGAAGCGGTATATAAGTAAGTGCTATTGCTATTAGCACAATAAAATATAGGGTATTTACAATGAAAGCTATACACTAGTACAGAAAGGGCCTGTAGGGCAAAGATGAATAAGATTTGCCAATAAAATACCCTCTTATCTCAGAGTCAAACTATTTAATATGATACAAGATATTGTTAGATTTTCAGTGTTTGATATTTATTTACTTTATTTGCCTCCCATCTTATTTAAAAACAAAATCTGGATGTCTAATGTTTGATGAAAAGCAGCTGAGTTGGATCAAAGTAGGAGCACCAGGAGATACAACTAAATTTTCAGACAGTGTAAAACATGTTTCACTGAAAGGAACAAGCAGCTTGTTTTTGCCAAAGGAATAGGAAGTGATAAGTTTGAGTTATATGCATTTCATTTCAACAAAGCAAGCATGTGTCTATATAATTCCAAATTATATATAGCTGCTAATCTACCTCAAAATTGAAGGAATAAGTGTTTTAGCCACCACTTGCTTCAAAAATTATGCATGATCCAAAATGCTTGTGGGTTGTATGGAATACACAGAGGTTGCATCCACATGCACCAAAAATTATTTTTATTGTTTGCAAATATAACCAGATGCTTCACAAAGCAACACGCTGGCATTAAAAAAAAATGTAATGTAATATTTTTTGCAAAAAATATGTTCAGCAACTACTATCTTGGTTTTCAGGAATCTGGGTGAACCTTAGTGGAGACTAAACAAATATGCAACCAAAATCCCAATATTCTTAGTTTTGAACTCTTGGAGGCTACAGCAGTAAACTAGCCATATCAGTTCACATCCTTGCACCTTGAAAAGTGATTGTGATCAATCAATTTGTTTCCCAAGCCTCCAGAGGCACACGACCTTAATTTAGCTTTGAAATATGACCTATTGCAGCTGACAGGCCGAGATTGTGCTACTTCCGATCTGTGTCCTTCTAACCTTCTCAGATGTAACTCTAGAGCTGCACTGGTATGCTTTCTGCAGGAAGAGGAACTTCCAGATGGAATCATGCCGAATAGCTTTAAGGTCATTGGTAACTCAGTGACTGGGAGATATGGATGGCAGTCTTAAAAGCAACCTGAGGTCCTGGCAATATTTAAGGAACTTGGATGGAGATTTGTCATAAATATGAAAATATTTTTTTCTGGAAGTAATCGCTTCTTGTTAAACTTTAGCATGTCTTGTCTTTCAATCATGTGTTAGCCTAGAGTATTTTGAAAGCACAGCCTCATATTTGGGTAAGAATATCCAGGTCTGAATCATTGAAGTTGTTAAGCAGACCCAAGTAAAAAAAAGTGGGTAAATTTCATGAAAAATCCAACAATGGTAAACGTCACTATGGTTGTTAGTATTAACATGTCTTGACAAACAAGACATAATATTTGAAATTATTTCAGTGTGTTTGATTATCATTCTGAAATGGTGAAGCTCTTGAAAGTTTCACAGAAGGGCAGACTATAAAAATATGTTACATATTTCAAGTAAGAAGATTCAAATATTGACCAGTAAATATTTTATAAGATCAAGATAATATTTTCCTGATAGTTCTAAATAAAATCAAGTAATAAATGTAGTAAATTACATGTAATACAATGTGTATAGTAAAGAAAAAGGCACTGTCCAAGAAATAGTTGGCTTCCTTAACTATTGAACAAGGAAAAGAAAGTAGGAAACTTAATCTGAAATTTGAATTGTTGATTCCATTTTAGATATATTTCCCAATTTAAACGAATCACTCATACGGTAGTAAAAGATTTCTGGTAATAATCTGGGTTCTTGGGCCGATGAATCAAAAGAAGGGTGCACTTTCAGCAATGCCAACAGATCAGAACCTGAGAAGTTTAGCTTCATTTTCACACTCAACCTTAGCACCTTGCTGGATAATTTCAGCCAATTTATCCTCTCACAACCTAGCCTGCCTCACAGAATTGTTGTGGGACAAACTGGACAAGAGAATGTGAGGAAGATAATATGACTCTCTCTCACACACAGACATACCATTTTGAACACAAGAAATGGGATATAGAACTAGCAAACAAAATACGACCTCTCTGTCAGATCACAAGGCCTCTGAACAAGACAAACATTCTTCAAGTTGGGGGAGGAGAAGCCCCCATCCTCGTTACCTGTGTTCTGTTGGGTACTGGTTTTCAGGTATTATCTTTGGCATCTGGATAGGCTGATGAGGTGGTCGAGGTATAGCAAAGGGTTGCTGCCTTGGTTCCTGAAGAGGATGAGGGGTGGGAGGAGGGACACCGTGCAAGGGGCCTGCTGGGCTGACATGTGCAGGAGTCTGCACAGGCGTGGCGGGCAGAGGTGGAGGCGGTAGGGCGCCACTCTGAAGTGCAGGTGAAGCTGGGGTAGTGGGTGGAGTTAATGGCTTGAACCCAGCGGGGGGCTTCCTATCATAGGCACTGTTCAGAGAGCAGAGAGAAAAGAAGAGAAAAGAAGCACAATTTAAAACAGTCAGGAACCATTTACTCAGCTTCAGCTTCAAGACCTTGACAGTTCGGGCTTGTTTGCATTTCATGGTTGTCAGGAAGTAACAGTTAAGGCCAATCACAGGCCCAAGGGAATCTTTGTACTGCAAGCAAGCAACAAACAGGCTGAGTCATAGGGCTCATTTTAAAACACTTTTCTCACAATTTTTTCAAGCATAATTGTAGCTTCCGATTGTGTGCATTCTCTTCTTTCCTACAGGAAAAAAAACCTCAAAGTGCCTTCCCTTCTCCTTTGTCCCCACCTCGAATAATTAAGAACCAATTCCTACTCCTCCATAAGCGTGCACTCATATACACTTGTGTGAAAGTCTTGCAATTACTTGCAATAAATAAATAAAGGCAATTTAAATGTGTGGCAACGTACAGAAGCATTGCTATCTGTATGAACAGGAGTGCTAGGTAAAACAGCTATGAAACCAGTAAATATTGAAATTATTTATTGGGTTATAGCAACTCTCCCTAGCTTAATGGCTTTTAGAAGTGTTTAATGCTACAGTACTTTGGCAGCTGCCTGCCACTCTAACATACTTGAAAAACACTAGGTTGAAGAACTCTATTTTAGAATATCAGAAGCACCATGTTAGAACTTACAATGATTTGGGGGTGGATGATGTTCCAAAAAGGCATGGGGTTAGCAAGGTAAACAATTCAGGATACAGAATAGAATTGCTACAATTTCTCCCCCATCAAAACAGCTTCCCATTACTCAGGCTATCTGATTTGAGTTATACTGCATTGGAAGAAGTCACAAAGGCCACAGGAATCCAAATCTATGTCCAGTGTCTTGCAGCTGAGTATAGGCACTAATATCAAGTTGCAAATAGCTTTCCAGGTAAATAATTAAGCTTGTAAGGCTTCAGAAGCAGCTCCCCTGGGAGGTGATTTGTCTTGGCATAGCTTGCCATAAGTAATGGTTTCATTTGCAAAACAAAAAGATCTAAGTCTACTGTTTGCACATTCCCCCCTTTGAAATCGACTAACTGTTAAAACAAAGTTATAATAATTATCTTTCAATTATCCAAGCATACAAAAAATGCAATCATGGGGCCATCTTGCCAAAACAGTACCAATACCATCTTTTAATTCTCCTATTCCTGGTCCAATTCTCTTTCAAGTGTTTTTAATCAATTTTTGATTAAACTGTTGATGTAATTGATTAATATTTTTCAATGGATAGCATTTCTTTGATTATTCAAATGGGTCTGATTCAGTTTCTATGAACTTCCAATCATTTAACAGTGCTTTTGCAAACTGATTCTACATACCAATAATTGTAGAGGCACTTTTCTCCATAGTTAGCACAGAGCACCTGCTCGTGACTACAGGTGGACAGCTCTGAAGATGGGCTGTGTAGTTCTCTCTTAATCTTAGCTGGTGGTGGCCCATGAAGTACTACTGGATTAAAAACAATGGAAGAGAATCAATGCATGTGTCATAAATCAGATACATTATTTATAATTTAAATTCCTATAGATATTTATCACATATAGACAACCAAATGTTACTTACAGATCCAGAGTTACAGTATATATAATACATCTTTACTTTAAAATGTTACTGAATCATACAGGAGTGCACTTTTTAGTTTCTATAATTATGTATTGTTCATATGGATACTTTATATAAATTATCTTCACGTTAATACCCAGAAAAGAAAAAAATTAAATACCGAGTAGCAGCAAACAGAACTAGTTGCAGCAGGAATATGAAAGGAAGTGGTGGAAAAAATAAGGCTACTAATGATAATTGGGTTGGCAATTGTCCAGAAAAAGAAAGATTTTTGACTTCTCATTCCTGGAGTTAGATCTGATATTGTCCAAGTTAACAAAAAGGGAAACCAAGAGCACAAAATCATGAACACAAGAGAATTATGCCAATACAGCTTCCCAACAACAAAGCATAAAACTGAGTACTACTAGAAATAACACCATGCTTGACTGCAGCTGAGTATTGGACAAAAAATCAATACTGGAAAACAAAGAATTGAATAAACACACTCTGGACAATTTATGCAGTTGAAATATTAAGGTCTAAGCCCAACTTAATGAAAAGGAAAATATATTAAATCCATGAATTCCAGTATTCATAATTAATACTTTGTAGGTACATAGATTTCTGAGATCACTGTAAATACGTGTGCATACATTTATTTTTTAAAAAAATCATATGGCTGACTATTTCACAGAAAATGACTGGGTAGCATACAGCCAACAATTAAAACAATGTCACAGCTGTTTAAAACTAAACTAAATAAAAACAAGATGGTGGGAGAAGAACATTCAGTTAAACACAGTATAACCATTGCACAGGGTGCCCTGAATGCAATACAACTCTGCACCTTGAATATGTCTTTATGCTGATGTAACAAAACACTGTGAAAATGCCAGGAGACCTAAATGATTTGAGCAAGTGCCCATCCTCGTTTGTCACTAAAAGGAAAAAAGATAAGGTATCCTGACATTCCCACATACTTTGAAGAAGGAATCATTTTTCACAGCATTGGCATTTCTAAGCAAGATTTGACAAGAAGAATGATCTATCTATGCCAAGGCTGGAAGATCAATTTCAAAATAGGAAATGACCTCATTAGGAAGAAACACCTTGCTTCAATACTAGTCATGACAACTCCCAGCTTAACTGGTTCTAAAAATACACAACTCTGAATTCAACAAAAGCTTCCATGGGATCAGGTTTTTTGAAACATACTTTGAGCATGCAGATCACTATACAGACAGTGGTATCTTTGTATTATTATCCAAGAAGACAGTTTGAAAACCAATGCAGGTTGCATAAAAGAAGTTTCTTTACACTAAAACAGCATCAACAAAAAGCAGCCACACTACAATCTACTATGATAGTTATTAAACGAGGATTATGTGGATCCAGCAATACTGCCAAGTCCAACTGGCAAGGTCCATACTTGGTTGTAGCAAAGCCTCTGTCCACAAAGGAGATAATCTGTTTTCATAGGAGGATTAGAGTCTTTATTTTAGCCGATGGCTACTTTAACGATGTATTGATGTCTATATTAAACATGTTGTTGTTCTATTGGTGCTTGCTTTCCCCTACTTATCATCTATAGCATAGCAGAGATGCTCCTATTGGGCAGCATGAGATCATCTATCTGGGCATACCAATAAGAGAGTAGATGACCTTTATAGTATGTTTCTTTCATGTTGAGCTCTTTTAAATATAGGTTTATAGTGGGCTTGTTTTTTTGGGGGGGGGGGGAAGATTCCCACTTAGGCAAGTGTACTGTACGCTTGAAGAAATGTAAACTGGATCATGTACATAGTCACAATCTATGTCTGGAAGATATTTTTTGAAGCCACATAGATTGCAGAATTTGATATTATGTAGCTTTATTCATGAGGTGCCTGTGAATACATCACACTTCCCAAAGGTGCTATTCTCCAGATGCTTTGAACTTCAATTCTCCTCAGTCTTGGTTATTAAGGAACCCAACCCAAATCCCCTGAAAAACATCAGATTTGCAATCATGTTGGATAAGAAATGGTTGATTTAGATGTATTGCAGGTCAGCATAAGTAATTTGACTCCAAGTTAGAATAACAGCCTTTTTTGTTACAAGGAAGGATCTGAAGTGCAATCTTTTATAGCTACGATACAAAACAAGATGGAAAAGGAACATGCCCAGTTAGACTGATGCCAGAAATTAGCATTGAGGACATGTCAGTCTTGCCTGCTTCTTCTCAATACAAGTTAGCATTTGGCAAGCACCCATGGAAAGATGATGCACACAGCATCTCTCTGACTATTCATCATTTATATGCTGATCAGCTGTACTCTGCCATTTAAGTCCAACTGGGATTTGTTTATGCACCAATCTGAACACGCCCTAAAAAAACTGGTGTTAAATGTGGAGGACCATTGCTTGAATCATAGCAAAGGGGTAAATTATACTTAGGGAAGGGAAGGTTGCCAGGAAGAACAGTCTATCTAATTAAAAAAGAATTCTATTCTAATGCAATTACTTCTATACCAATATTATCAAAGTATCTGAAGAGAATAGCCATATGTACAACCCAAGATTCAGCTGTGTTATCACACATCAGTTTCCCCAGCACTTGCTTCATTATGATTCCAATAGCAGCTTTCAATCTTAGTGGCTCTCCTCATTGCATACTAGAGCTAATTATCCTTACAGGAACTTGTCCTCAATGCTCCCCCCACCTTTGGAGAACAACTACATGGCAGATTTATCGTGGTACTGGAAAAAGCCTCAAGCCAAGAATGAGTTGATCAAGCATCTAGCTGGATACATTTCAAAGTGGAACTAATGCTGTTTTTCCCCTCACAAGAAAAATGTTTTACCTGAAATGTTGGTTCAGCAAAAAGGAAAAGAAAGAAACTACACAGCACCTATGTAGTATTCAGTCTATCAAACCACCTAACTCAGTACTGTATATATGGACTGGGTTCACAGGTTGTACTACCATGTATTGGTTATAACTTTTAAAGCCCTACATGGCTTAGGACCAGGGTATTTGCAGGACCACTTTCTGCTACCGATAGCCTCCCATCGCCGGACCCACTCCCACAGAGTCGGCCTCCTCAGGGTGCCTACGGCTATACCCTGGTGACAACCAGGGGGAGAGCCTTCTCTGTGGGAGCTCCCACCCTCTGGAATACTTTGCCTCCAGAGCTGCGGGTGATCCCTGATCTCAAGACGTGGCTTTTCGAGCAAGCATATTGGAATTAGCCACGTTGGGCCACAAAATAACTCATTTTAAATTTTAATTTTTTTTAATTCTTAATTTGTTTCCCACATTTTAAATTTTAATGAAATTGTATTTATTGGATGGAGCATATATTGCCCCCAAGGTTAGTTGGTGCTAACCTTTAAAGCCCTAAATGGCTTGGGTCTGGTTTATCTGAGGGACCATCTGGCGCCGGCTTCCCAACGTCCGGTCCGGTCCCACAGGGAGGCCCTCCTCAGGGAGC
>JANHFQ010004514.1:543395-553967 GCA_032468035.1 Aparallactus werneri
ATCCAAAATGGAGTTAGGTGTGCCTTACTCACAATTCATGTTAAAGGATCTACATCTCTAACAGGGCAAAGTAAATGCATGGTAATATTCCTACAACACTCAGTAGCTTGTTGAGCACTATTTAACCAGATCACCTATCACCATATTGTCAACCATTTGATATTTTTTATTTATGTATGTGGGTTTTTTTTTTTGAGAATTTACCACTGTCTTCTGAAATGATGCCTTGGTCTTTGTTACTAAGATGTTCTTTTACCCTGGCATCTTCTTTATTACAATTAAACAAGGGTAACTCCTCCTCTTGTGCCTTTCTCTGACTTCAGCAAGGCAAATCAGAAATTCCCTGGTAGGATGGTGCTTGGCAGAATTCATCTCCCAAAGGATGCTGAGTTAAAGTTTCCATCACTATTGTTTCATATTCTTTTGAAAATTCTCCTGTTATGTTTTGGAAAACCACCAACCCCTTCCTTGTGTCTATGTGAACTTTAGTAGACAAAGTATTATTTTTATTCATTCCTTCACATATGGTTTCTACAATCAAATTCATTCCCTTGGATTTTTACCATAGGAAACTCCTCCTCTCTTTGTTTTGCTTCTGCCTGCTTTGTACAAATTTTATGCTTATATTATTATATCCCAGTCACGAGAACCATCCTATTATGTGTCTGTTATTGCTATGAATTAATTTCTGGTTTATTCTGGTATATTTATTTAACCAATTTGAAAAACCACACATCTCAGCAAGTGAGTCTGGGTAGTAAACCAACAGAATAAAAGCAATTAATGGATACAAAAATTAAATACAAAAATTAAATTACATCGCAGCCAAGAAAACCAGCATAGTCAATAGCATAAACATAGCCAGGAGATGAGTGCTTTCACATTATTTGGGGGCTCAAGCCTGAGCACAGAACTAGGTCTTTAGAACCTCATGAAAACCCAGCATGGTTGGGGCCATCCGAATCTCCTATGTGAGAATACAAAGAGCTCACTTTGTTTATTTTCCAGTCTGAGGATTCATTTGTAGACAAGCCAATAGATTTATAAGCCAATGGTCTGATCCCCCCCACATGGTTAACAGGTCCTATTATAATGCCTGTCCCTTCTATGGTGCACAAATCTTTATCTGAACAACTTGGTTCAGGCTTGGAGGGAGAAATTTGTTGGGAACTTCCCTGGAAATTCTCTTGCCACCCACTCACACCCCAAACAGTTTATTCCTTGGAATCTGGATGTTTTATATCCTGCCTACAATACAATAGACTATGAGCATTCTTCTGCTTGGAGGACACTCTCTTGCACTTAATAGCTTATTCAGAACTTGTCCTCACAGAAAACACAACTTTTCTATTCACTTTCCTTTCTTGTCTTTTCCTCTTGTTAAACTCCCCCCTCCAAAAAACTGTATGTACTATTTAGATGTACTGTGTGTTCCATGCATACAGGGTTAAGAGTTCTCAGTTGCCATGGTACGAACTGTAGCACCTTGTAAAAACAAAACTGAACAAGATTGTACCTCATCTATTATGTGATGGAGGTCAATCAGTTGAAATGTTATTGCTAACATAAATAAACATCAAGAGAATGATGGGCTTTTGGCTGAGGTATGTACTTACATTCAGAATATTGCTGCAGCTGAGCAAACTCTGCTGGACTAAGCATGATCCACACCCCATCATTCATCTTTTGAGTTGTGAGGAGGTTGTGTCACCTCTAATCAAAGTCCATGGAAAAGATGCACATCTACATCTAGGAATTCTTCTGGGTCATCGCCCCAGTTTA
This sequence comes from Aparallactus werneri, assembly GCA_032468035.1. NCBI lineage: Eukaryota > Metazoa > Chordata > Lepidosauria > Squamata > Lamprophiidae > Aparallactus > Aparallactus werneri. Next base: position 545,178 of record JANHFQ010004514.1, read on the forward strand.
GATCTGCAGGTGGTTACACTTTCTGTACTACTATTGTTAAGAATAGATGTCTATTATAGAACTCAAATCACATTCATCAGGAATATTCATGTGCCCAGTTCCTTTACAGCTACTTTAATTAGGACTGCCATCAGAAAAGTACTTCATGAAGAATTCCAGTGTATTCAAACCTAGAATTAAAAGGAAAGTGAGTTACACAATTATATGCACTTTTTCAAGATGCTTCTGAAGCTTTGCGAGAAAATGAAGATAGAGCATACTCAATATTTTAGTTAGATATTTTACAAATGTAAAAGCATCTACAATGAAAGAGACTAATTCCAACATGATACATGGCTAGAACCAGAGAATCAGGTACAAATTCTTATTGATGATGTTCTCTGGTCTCCTTTGGGTGGTTATCATATCTTACCTCTTAGGTTGTGAAGAAAAAGATAAGACTGGAAAAAATAGATAGGCAACCCTAAGCACCATAACAAAAAGACGGGACAGTTCTATGGTAAACAAAAAAGTTAAGTCAGATTAGATATTGTGGATGATATAAAAGTATCTTAAAGAAATGAGGGAGACTCTCTGAACCATGAACTCAGTTGAACTATTCAAGGATTTCAATGCAGGCACTGAATAAAAAAGAAGGAGATTACAGTTTACAAAATGCATTTACAATTCTGAAATAAATACTGTTCTGTACACGGAGGCATCACATTTCTGCACAACATGAATATTCATTAATCTGAGGAATACTATTTGGCATTATGCCTTACAAGTCATGTAGCACCTTGTAGAAATGACGGCTATGTACATGAATATGTTGTTAAATATTTAAATCACAATTCTCACTTGACTTAAACCTTTCTGTGCCTTCCTAGAATTTTCTGTCTCAGTCTAATTTTTACATAACTTCAGTAAATCAAAGGGTTTTCCTAAAACATAATTGTAGTATATAGCATACAGTGGTATTATTCCAAATGAATGTTTGTTATGACTAAACGCAGTTATTGCTAATTTTCTTTATATGATGCATGCCTCCCATATCTACATCATCCAATGCTCACTGTAGGGGTGTTGGAAGTTATACATAGAAAAAGAGGGAAAACCACAATTTAGTTATTCCAAACATATTTCCCCAGCATTTTTTTTTCTTTCCTCCTTTTTAGAAACCGAATATTACTTCTGTCCAGAGCTGGAGCAAATTACTCCCACGGCAAAACTACTCCTGTGCAACAAGGAATAGTTGCTTTATTTTTTATTAAATACAGAAAATTATTACTCATTTATATGGACTTCTCCAAATTGAAACTGTTCAGATATACTATTAAATGAGATCCATAGTGCCCCAGAAGACTGACCATGGCTCTACTTACTTGAATTATAGGAATTATAATCCAATTCTGGGGGATACTGAACTGAGAAAAGTCTACTCTGTCTTTCTCCCTCTCTCCCTCTGTACAGTAAAAATAAAGGCATATTATTAATCAGACACTCTGCCTTTGCTGAATATAGCTTGACTCAGTTAAGCCTGTTGTGTGAGCAGGCCAATCAATATAAAAACATGGCTAGTGTGATATTTGGAGGCAAGGACATGATTTCTCCAGAGAAAAATGTTACCCAGAAAGTTTTTGAGAACTTCTTACATATAGATAGTGCAGTAAATTGAAAGAGGATAATATGAACTCTATGTAAGATGGTTTAGTGGTGTGTTTTGTTTTTATTTGCTTTTTGTTCTTGGACTATTCTAGCTAAAGTGGACAATTACAGCAAACAGGATTACCTTCTCCCTGCCTGCTTTGTATTTAATAACGCTAATGCTTACCATTGGACTCATAGACAGCTGAGACAGCTGTTCCTGCAGGTAATTAAATCACACCCTCAGTCAGCAACAATCTCCAATGACCCAGTCAACCAAGAAGCAGAAATTTTTAATGGCCCTTGAGCTGCTGCAAAAAAGGCTGTGAGGCTGTCACTTCCCTTAGTTATTCATCTACATTTTATTTTCACCTGAGTAAAGAACTAAAAACCCATCATAATGATGTTGGCAATAATACCACTATGCACAGAATTGGGTGGGACCCTACCCAATGCCAGTCCCTTTATACCCTGGGTACCTATACAGGAAAGCAAAATTAAAGAGGACACAGATGATGTTCACGTAAGTTCTCCTGCTAATTTTGCTTCATTTTAGGGTCAAGAAAAACTAGTTAAACTTTTCCCCAGTAAACAATTTGTGGTAGAAAATTACATTTAATTGAGTGGATTGTGCACATGTAACACTCTAATCTTCTCTTGATCTAATAAAATATCAGTAGTCCTTAAATTCTATTTGGAAGTATAGATCAGGAAGTCATTCATATAAAACCCTCAGGGTGATGTAGGTTCTTTGGGCCTTCTTACAATTTTGAAATTAAAGTCATTTCAACTGATCCAATCCACTCTCTACTCAACAAACGCAATACATTATAACAAACAAACTATGTGGGCATGTGAGCATCCTTCCATTTAATGTCAGGTTAACTCATTTGATATGAAAAAGCAATTTGCATAGATCCAAGCAAGGTAAAGAAAACTTCATGCAGAGAAGGAATTTCCCTTAATTTGAATTGTAAGGGTTATGGCCTCATCTGCAGAATGTGAAGTTAAACAGCAAAACAGACTATCAGCATGCAGAGCTTGCAGGCAATCAGGAAGCTCCAAGAGACAATAAACCTGAGCAGGTGAAACTCAGTACAAATAATGAGGCACCATGCTGCAGGGCACCTAAATTGGAATGGCTGGCAACTACAAAGGGCTGAGCAGAGGCAATTAGCATATCCCCTAGGCAGGAGAAGGCTCAAGGTCCTTGATCAAACCACAACAGCAGCTGGGCCTATATAAAAGCAGACTCCAGGCTCTTGGTCTCCAAATGCAGACTCCTATGCCTACTGCTCATTTGTTGTCTTCCATACACAATCTAGATTTGATATTCAGACTGGCTTCTAGAATTTTCTGGTTTTCAAACTTTACACCAGGGTTGTCAAACTTGCATCATCACAGAGGTATACATGATGTATTGGGACTTTCCCCCTCTTTGCTAAATTGGGTGTGGGTGTGGCCAGTGCGTGCTGCATCTTGGCTGTGGGCCACAACTTTGACAGCCCCGCCCTACACTGTTACACACAACTTTTCTGTCTATCCTTTTTGCTTGCTAGCAGATTATGACTCAATCTTTCTAATACCTTTGAACCTTCTATGTCTTAAGTGCTCCTCTAATTATTCACCTGATTCCTGACCATTAAGACATGCCAGTAAAGCATTTCAAATTTGCATTTGTCTGGCTTTTTTATTTGTAGTGACTAACACATGACAGTAATCAGGCATAAATGCCGCACGGACTGAGAACATTTTCCAAGTTAAACAAAAATTGTTTAAAAGCACTTAGTGAATCTCTCCTCCATTCAATTACATTCTCTCTCTGATATTTAGGAGACCAGGATAAACCACTATTCTGTAAGAGACAAATTAATTTTAGATGGCTAGTCATTATTGTTATGATGAGATGCAAGATTGAATTAGAAGGCAGCATTAGCAGCCACTATATTAAAAACTAATGATCTTTGTCCTACTCAGATATGAACTCTTATTTCTAATAGCTGCCCTCCTGCCATTATTCTTCAGCAACTGGATCTCTGAGTCAAAGGAATTATGCTTCTTGTGATTATACTTTTGCATTTTGTGCATTATGCACTAAAGATGTTTTTATCATCTACTCAGATAAAGCTTCTAAAGGCAGAGGATGAGTAATTTTGTTATGCAGCAATACATACTAGGAAAATTGGAAAATGCATTGCCACAAAGTGCAGACAATAAATTATCGAGGGTGGTTTTAAGTTGCAGAATAGCATGTAAAGAACTGGTGGATTCCCATAGTGCCAGTGTACTGCTCCAAACACCAACCTAAATCCCAGTACTGTAATATGGAAAATGGGCACTTACATTTTTTCTACAGCTAGCAGCAATTGCAAGAGAGGTTCAAATACTTCTTTAACTGCCTCCTGTCACCATTTTAGCCTAATTCAAATACTCTCAAATACTCAAATACAGTCAAAATTTCATCTGCACAAATTGTTTTTGAAAATGGATAATATAAGCAGGTGTTTCAAGAGTTCAAGGACTATTGTGTACAATTTTCAGGAAGCAAAATATGAATTTCACTGTTTTAGTAAGTGTGACTCTTCTTTCAGCAAATTTGATTCAATATTATAGACTTAAGAAAATATGTTAATTTTTAAATTGGTAGAATGAGGTTCTTTCAGAAAAAAAACCATTCTAATCTGAATGTCTGTACAATGGGAAATACAGAATGATTTCATTCCAAATTCTATAAGAAGCTAAGAACAGCATAGACTCCCTTTTTAGATATTGTATGGAATTTGACCAGCACACAGTGGAATGTATAATACTGAATATGATCTACTATAATAATCCTAACACTACTCTCTACATGTTTCTACACATATGGAGATAATCATTTGTACAGATGTTGTTTTATAACCAAGTCCTGAATTATAGCAAGTGTGTGGATACAATTGACTTAGTTGCATCCTCTCATCCACACTCATTAGACAAAGAATTAGTTCCTGCTTTCAAAGCTGTGAGGAGTGCTTCAACACTCCTGACCAGATCCTACATAACTTTTTCTTTGAGCACATCTTATTTGAGGAAAAAGCTCCATCATGTCAGACTTGTTCTCAGTGTCTGCTCATTGGTTTAGAGGGCATGCTGGGTAGAAAACAAAGAAAACAATACAAAGGTGTTATGTTTCAGGCCTCAAGACTGCACATATAAGGATTTTCAGTACTTCATCCATTAGGCTGGACATTGGGAAACAGTAGCAAGGATCTGGATACTTAATGCACTAGCTTGATATTGTCTTGGTGGGATGAATAGTTTGAATTGTTCCCCAATATATCTGAAGGTCACCAAATTGCAGAAGGTTGTTAGAAGGCAACCTCAAGATCACTGAAGCAAGTTTCTAGCACCTTATGATCTGTCCATGGTCCTGCAAAGTTGAACTCTGGACCTGAACAGGTTGTTTGATATCACAAAGAATTGTTTGTCTCATTGATTCTGATATTTGCTATTGTATGATCACCTGCACACCAATCACCTGTGGACATTTTATTTGCAGAATAGTACACTGACTCTAGGATTTCTTGCACATCCTAGGGGAGGATCCATAGAATAATAATATTTGAGATTTGTTTTGTCAAAGGTGGCTGTTAATAAAATTGCCATCAAATGGATTAATACAGTGGTGGGATTCAAAAATTTCCCCTACCGGTTCTGTGGGCATGGCTATGTGTTCAGCCAATCAGAGGTGGTATTAGTTCGGGCCAGCCAATCAGAGGTGGTATTTTCTGATTCTCAAAATTATCACTACCAGTTCTACGGAACCTGTCGAAATAGGCTAAATCCTACCATTGGATTAATACCTTAGCAAATATCTTGAGTAAAATAAAATTAAAAACCATCTAGTTTAAGACAAAACCTGAAATGTGACAGTATGAATCAGTTTTAAATTATGGGCACTTCTAGCAGGTTGATACTGACAATTGCAGCCAAAGCACTTGGGTAAGAGCCAGTTTGGTCTAGTGGCTAAGGTACCAAACTAGAAAGTAGGAGACTTTGAGTTCAAGTTCTGCCTTAAACATGAAGCCAGCTGGGTGACTTTGGGCCAGTTATTCTCTCTCAGCCTATCTTATCTCATAGAGTTGTTGTTGTAGGGACAATAGGAGAAGGAAGGTGTGTTGGATATGTTCACTGCCTTGAGTTATATGTAAAAATACTAAAGATGGGATATAAATAACAATTTTAAAAAGAAGCTATAAGAGCAGGGGTTCAGATTTTGCTTTAGCCTGCACTTAATAGCTGATTAAATCTTAATCAGATCCACCTCAGCTAGACTCAAATCCTCATCTGTGTTAGAAAAGGATAATTCCCCTTGGGTATCATTTGGAGGCTTCAATTGGTACAGAATGCGGCCGCGCGAGCAGTGATGGGAGTGCCCCTGCTCCGCGAGCTGCATTGGTTGCCGGTTGCCCTCTGGGTGAGATTCAAGGTGCTGGTGCTAACCTTTAAAGCCCTTAATAGCTTGGGTCCAATTTATTTAAGGGAACACCTGGTGCCGGCCTCCCGCTGCCTGGTCCGCTCTCACAGGGAGGGCCTCCTTAGGGAACCGATGGCCATAGAGTGCTGTCGGGCTGGGCCTTCTCTGTGGGTGCACCCACCTGGTGGAATCAGCTGCCACTGGGTCTCCGCATGTCCCCCGACCTCCGTACCTTCCGCAGGGAACTAAACACCCACTTGTTCGAGGTGGCCGGCTTGGCTTGAGGGTGGAGTTTTTTATTGTTAAATTTTAAATTTTAAATTTTTATGTAGTTTAATTAGGGTTTTATTTAATCTATTTTAAATTGTACATTTTTGTATTTTATTCTACCCTGTACACTGCCCTGAGTCCCAGGAGAAGGGCGGTATATGAATCTAAACAATAAACAATAATAATAAAACTGACCTTTCTTACAATCCCCCTTGAAAGATATTATTAAATATAATGAATCTGAGGTGATGCTTTGGACATGCCACAGGTACTATATAAAATGGTATTATTAACCTGGCATTTTGCTGCCTAGGCCAGATTTCCTTCTAACTGCAACTCTCAGAAAGGACATTAATGACACTACAACTACTCCTCAAGATATAATTAAGTACCCACAGCATTTTAGATGCTGAACTGAACACAAGAAATCCTACTCAGAGGGTTTAATGAATCTGTATAAAGCAAGTAAGGTAAAGGCGATAGAAGACAGGCCCAGCAGATAATGAGCAGTTGGGAAACCCAGCTTCTCTCAGAGGAGCTACCATAAGTTAAAAACAAGAATGAGAAAAGCTTTTACTAGTGAGCGCTGTGAAAGGAATTTAAAATGATTGATGGGGAGATCTAGATTTTAACAAGCACTTCAAATGGTCATTTCTCTTCATTATAAGATGAATATTTATTTCCTAAATTACATACTGACTAAAAACTATGACTAGACACACTCAAAGCAGGTGAGATGAAATAGATGTCATGCAAAACCCATTAGGGGGGGCAGGACAGACTGTAACACTCCCACCTCTTTGCTCTGAGAGCTTAAGAGAAGGTGGTATATACACTATTCTGATGAATTAAAAATAAAAGCAGATCAACAGTTAAAATCCAGTTTTAGTTAATATTCTGATAGTGCTCTAGTTCCTATCTTTTAAAGTTAAGGTCTTGATGCCAATTTCCCATTTTTATGCTTTCATAACTGTTATGCTTTCACCGTACTTGCAAAAATTAAACATAAAGATGCTTCCTTTTCTTTATACTAGTAGTAAGCTTTCTAGGAAAGCTATGTGTTCTAATCTTTCCTACAAATTTTCCCGTTATTTACTCAATTTATATCACTGCCTATTTCAGTGATTCTGGATGACTAACAAAATTTAAAACTTAAAAACCAATTACAAAGCAAGCCACCAACAATAACAACAACAGCAAAAGTCTCATAACAATAATAAATATTCATAGAACGGCAGCTGAGGGCAACAACAAGACTACAAAAATATCTGTGTCACAAGCTTGCATACTCAAGAACGCAGTCCTTTTTCTAAGGCTTTCTGGAAAGCCAAAATAATAACTGGAGATGGGTCCTGGAGGCCATGATGTTCCAGATGGCCTGTAAGAAAAAAGGCCTCTTCCTAGGTCCTGCCAGATGACATTCTTTGATAGAGAGGACCATAGCATGTCCCTTCTGTTGGGTTTTATAGGATTGGTAGTAACTGATGGAGAAAGGAAATCCTACAAATAACCATGAAGGAAGGGCTTTACAGATGATCACTAGTGTCTTGAATTGTGCCTGGAAGCACACCGGGAGCCAGTGCAGCTTGCAAAGCACAGATATGCCATAAACCTATGGAGGTACACCCAAAACTACCTACACTGCTATATTCTGGACCAGATGAAGCTTCTGGACACTTTTCAAGAGAAGCCTCTTTTTGAAAACTGAATTCACATTATATACTTAAAGCCCTAAACTCCTTCATAAGTATTCCACCCATTCACTGCCACAGATATGTGGATGGTACTTGGGTCAAAATTAAAACACAGGAAGTGGAAGTCTTCACCAAACACACAAACTCTATGGACAGTAACATTAACCCGCACAGGAAGATGTTAAGGGAAATACTCCAGCCTTCTTGGACTGTGCACTGCACATTAAAGAAGACAGAAGCCTCAATACTGAAGTATACAGAAAACCTACACACATAGAACAGTATTTATATTTTGATTCTCATTACCCACTGGAGCACAAACTGGGAATAATCAGAACCCTACACCACCAGGCTGAAGGTTTGCTATCAGCAAAGAGGGAAAAGAGGACTAAAACACATCAAGGAAGCCCTCAGAACATATACTGTAGCTATCCCAACTGGGCCTTCGTCAAATCCACACATCGATCCAGCAGGAGCTCCTTCATAACACAGAATAGAACAATAAACGGAGTAACATTGTCACTCCATACATTGCAGGAATATCTGAAAAGCTCAGAAGGATTTTCAGCTAATACAACACAGGGGCACACTTTAAACCCAAGGACAAAACACCCAGGCACAAACGGAGAAATGTGGTTTATTCATTGCAGTGAGACATGTGCAGACCTGTACATCAGGGAAACAATATAACAACAAATGCATGTCACAACACAGGAGAACAAATTCATCAGAAGAGGATTCAGC
>JANHFQ010004515.1:60796-72967 GCA_032468035.1 Aparallactus werneri
GTGATGTCTCTGCTTTTTAGTGTGCTGTCTAGATTTGCCATCGCTTTCCTCCCCAGGAGCAAGCGTCTTTTAACTTCAGCTGTAATGGCCTCCTGCAACCCTCTGCTAGCAAAAATGGAGCTCAGGAGGCCTGCCTACAGCCCTCACAAGCTCCTTCTTTGGCTGCAGTGGCCTTCTGCAACCTTCTGCCAGAAAAAATAGAGCTCAGGAGGGTCGCACACAACCCTTGTGAGCTCTGTTTTTGCTGGCAGAAGCACAGTTTCCTCAGTGACCCCATGGGCCATATCTAAGCACCCCACGGGCTGAATCTGGCCCATGGGCCTTGATTTTTTATACCCCTGCCTTACATAGTTAGCCCATAAGTGAATTAGGATTTTAAATATCAATATTGTTCCCTTTGATCTTAAATTGTGCCCAATTATCAACTAGCAATCATTTATCTCACACCATTTAGCATATTTTGCCTGCAACGTCCAGATACTTTTCAAGGTTAGCCCCTCATACAATATATGACACTGTTAAGTAGGCCAGAATTCCCAAAGAACTTGGCCAGGATTCTACAATATACAGCTTGGGGAAAACTGGGGAAGAAAATATCTGAATATTGATATTAATACTGAATTATTAAAGATTATATCTGAGATTAATATTAAAATATAATTCTAGCAGTAATTTGCAGTATAACATCTCCTCTGTTACATTACCCTATAGTTTCCTATAATCCTATATTCTTCCTTTTCTTTCATTTTGCTGCTTTTATATCAAGAAATTTGATGGTTACTCTTCAGTTTTTGTTTCAGGTAGTAATACCTGCATCCTGAAGTCAATCAGATTCCAGCTTATGTTGCAACAGAAGCCTATTTGCAAATTCTGTAGCCTTGGCTTTTAATAGTAAGAGAACTATTGGAGCTGAGTAGCCTATAGACATTTGTAGACCCATGGCCCATAGAAGCCTTGTTAAATATTTTTATATACCATAGGATTTTCTGTCATTTTTAGATAGGAAACACATAAAAGTTGTAGTATAATGCACTGTAAAATGAATGGTACTGCAAACTCGAGGTTTCGGTTTATCATGTGAAACTTCTCTACAAGTTTGATGATTGTCATCATCATCATCCCCATCAAACAGTCTTCATCTCCCCACTTCAAAAAAAATTAAGGCACTGAAAACTTACTCAAGTTTTTCTTAAGTCTTCCTGTATTTTGAGTAGCTGGGACAAGAATCAATGAAATTGGGCTTTATTTGCATACATAAATACATTTGCCAACAAAAAAGACACAAGAAGCAAATTCAATTTATACAAGTGTAATATGAACATATTTTTAAAAAGATGTTTAAGATGATATTTACAAATTATATAAATAAATCCTTATTCAAAAAAAGCTAATTGTTTACCTTCCTGGGTGTACAAAAATGTTTATTGATGAGCAACATCCCAGGTCACAGTATAAAAACATTTGCTTGCATACATTAAAAAAGAGGCGATATAAAGAAATAAGAAAAGTATGTGTAAAAGCTTAAAAAAAAGAAAAAATGGGAAAATATTTCCATTATTAATATATAAATATATAGAAATGCTTGATATTTCAACTTTCAAGATGCCTTCTGCAATAGCTTTAAAAACAGTATTTGTCTTGTGAAAAAAACCCTGTCAAGAAAAGTCAGTGTTAACAAAAGAAATAGCCCCTTTACAATTGATCATATATGGCAGAGAAGAGACCATTTTAAAAGATTCAAGAGAAAAACCAGAGAATAATAGCACATCAGTGGCCAGCCACAAGCCCTTGTACAACATTTTACTTAGAGGCAGCACATCTGTAACAGACTATACACGTCCTTCACTGAAACAGCAATTGAAAGGAATAAAGTAAATAGTCAAGGGGAACAGGAAACCATTGTCTTCCTAATTATCTTAGATAAAATGGATGCTTCCCCCCACTGTCGCCCTTCACCATTAATAGCAATATAAACACTCATAGCAACTACATTGATTTATACACACTGACAACATAGATGTTGGACAATTGGTACCAAATGTGATGAATAAGAAAAAGAGAGGGGGAGGGAAAGAAATGACTGCAGCTTCTCTATAGACATACCAATTTTGGTATGTCTATAGACATAAAGCCATGTATGTTTTCAAAGGCCTGGAGGAACATTGTCCATGGGGTCGTGATGAGTCGAACACGACTTTGCAGCTAACAACATGTTTTCAAAGTGCCATGAATATACAGAGTTCAGGTGGATTTCCCCCATTTCCTATTATGATTAAGATCACATGAAATGACATTAGGAATTGCTGGTTTCATCACTCTGATCATGAGCGTCCCCTTTAGCTGCTTTGGTGAGAATATCCATCCATTTCAATTGCAAGTCTTCATCTTCAGCACTGAAATATATTGTCTGCTGGGACTGGCAAAGTTTGAACACGTATTTTGATTCAAACTTTTCACCAGAATGTGGAAAGTCAACTTCGTATCCCGGCAGGGGTATGCTGCGTGGAATGCGTCCATCCTATGTGCAATCCAGAAATAAAGAAAGGTGTGTGAAAATTAGAAAAAGTTTGAGCACAGGCATGCAACAGATGAACAGGGCCAATAATTTGGAAATGAAGCCATTTGTGAATTGGGTTTTCACACTTGAGGAAATAAAAGCATTTTTATTTATTATTTCCATTTGTATGCCGCCCGCTCCCGGGGGACTCCAGGCGGCTATTTTTTGCAAAAATAGTTGCACATGTTGGTTTCCATTAAAACTGGTATACAGAAGAGGTGGATGCGTCTCTTCCCATATGGTACTTAAGACAGTGGTGAGTTGGCCTTGTACCCATAGGTTTCTGGTTTGTTGGGAAAGGAAAGCATTTTTCTGCATATTTTGTGAATCAACATATTTCTCTTTATCATTCTAGTGTAGACAGCAGAGAATGATCTAAGGATAGCTTTTACTGCTATATAAATCCCATGTATTTCTAGTAAATGTAATTTAGCTATTAAGTATGCCTGAGCTGAGGAAATCTACTTCTTTCATGCATGATCAAAAGACAATTTAAAACACAATCTCAGCAATTCCACAATTGCATGAATCCAATGTTGAACTTTACAAATCCAGTGAAGATTTAAAGTCACGCTGTCTTAAAATATCGTGTCATTTTTTCCCTCTTAATCTCAAAGAGGATAAATGTTTTTCAAGATTAAAAAAAAATCCTCTGAAGTATTTATTTGAAAAAAAAATACTTTTCTTGAGACTAAGGCAAACAAGTAATTATTGTGTCCCTTTGTTGAGAAAATAAGAAGGTATGAAAGAAGAAAAAAACTCCAGGAGCTTTTACTAAATTCAGTAAAGTGTTTTTGTGGTTGAAAGCAACTAATCTAAATGCTTCCACGTAGGATTCCCTAGCCTTTGGAACTTTTTGATTGAGTTAAAGCAGGATGCAGTAGATTCATGAGCATAGCAGGACAGATCTACTATACAGTATTATCCTCAGGACCATCTGGCCTACTCCAGGTTTCTGGCTGAGTCTCTGCTCAAGGAATCTCTGACCTTTCTGAAAGAAAAAAAAAGCTGGAGAGGCAAAGTGTACAAGGACAATTGGCCACCTTCTCTGAGGGCAGATCATCCACAATAGTGGATCCACAAGACACTGATCACATTGGATATAACAGAACAGACTTATATACCACTTTACAGCCCTCTCTAAGTGGGTTACAGAGTCAGCAAATTGCCTCCAACAATCTGGGTTCTCATTTTACCCACCTCAGAAGGATGGAAGGCTGAGTCAACCTTGATCCTGGTGAGATTTGAACTGCCAAATTGCAAGCAGCCAGCAGTCAGCAAAAGTAGTTGTAATATTGTGAGGTATTTACCTGGTTTTCTCCTTGGAGATATAAGACAACAGGCTCTGTCTTAGGAATGGTGACCCACACTTTACACCAAGCCTTTCCTTTCTCATAAAACAGGAGCTGGCTACTGAAGAGACTGTTTTCTGAGCTCAATATGCTTTGTTTCTGGTAAAAGCAACAAAAATATATTTATATTCTCATGCATTTATTATTCATTATATATGCCAATACATCCTGGTTTAAATATTGGTTCACACATAGCAAATGTTCACGGAAGAATGATTTACCAATAAACCAAAATTTAAATATACAGAAGTTTAAATAACTTTTCATATAATCTAAATTCAATTATTGCTGCAAACTTCACCGGCACAATAGAAACTGAGAACAATTATTAGCATGTGAGAAGTATTTTCAGGCTTAAAATAGCTTGGGGAAGATTGAAAATTAATGAGAAGTTGTGAATGGAGTGTAGCAGTGATGGAGGGATAAATGAAAATTCCCAATTGTCATGGGAAAGGGATTTATTTTTCCACACTGGCTAAGAATGCCAGGAATGGTAGGAAGAAAGAGAATGACCAGCAGCAAGGTGGATGGACTCAATTACAGTGGTGATGAGTGGCATCACTGAGAAACTTGAAAGACCAGGTTAGAGATAGATTGTCATGGAGAAAATTTATTTAGGTGATTGCTAGGAGCTGACTATCACTCAATAGCACGTAACCAGTCAGTCAGTCAGTCAATCAATCAATAAGTCCAGCCATATATGGATACTAACAAAATAGTAGTTACAGTGGAAAAATATCCAGCTTCTGAGGACATTGTTACTGATAACAAGTTTTTAACACTTGAGCAAAGAAGTTACAATTTCACTCAAAACAACTGAACTAAAATTCATTAGGACATTTAACATATTTCTTACAGATTAAATAGAGACCAAGACTTTTTATGTGCTAGTATTAAAATAATCCTTATGCTAAGTCCAGTATGAAGTAGCCCTCCCCTAGACCTCCAATGTTGCTCTAAAAGATTGGGTTTTATTTCATGATATACAAATTTTCATTTCAATATAAAAATCGTTTAAAACTATAGATGTAAGAAGAGAAAGGAATAATGAAATTGGCTGAAACACACACACGCACACGCACACACACACACACATACACACACACACATGAAACAAGAAAACCTTAACACCAAGCTTGTTTCAATAAATCAAAGATAGAGCATTGATTCTGTGATTATCAATTTTTTCCTTCCTACTTTTCCTTATATTGTTTACATACATGCCAACAAATCTGGTTTCCCTCTTATACCTATGGATTGTGCCTTTTTGTTATAATCACTAAATATGAAGAATTGAAGTTTTTATAGAAATACTTATTTTCCCAACCATAAACTTCTCCATCCAAGTTCCTTAAAATTGTAACATAAACAGTGAATATGCTGTAAAATTTCCTAACAGCAAAATATATACTGAAGAGGAAGATTAGTCAATGAACTTTCTAAATATCTATGGTATAAAGAAACAAAAAAGACAAGAATCTAAAGGGACATCTTATAAGAGAAAGTCTGTTAAAAACTTAGCATTCCTTAAAAGCAAAGCTAAACCAACAATTTTAATTCTAATATCACTGAGTAATGCTTTTTATTTCAAGGACAATAGTAAGAAAGATCTGATCATGTATGCCAATATGATACATCTGAAATTATTAAGAAATAAGATACAATAAGAATTGCTTAATAAAGGGAGGAATCTACCATGGTTAATGTATTTGCAAATAACTGGAAAACTAAAAAGCAGTCTCAAAAGAAAGAGGGACCCTGAGAAAAATGACAGAATTTTAAACACACAGAATCAAGATGATTTATTAAGATATATGGTAATTACCAATTATTACTCAAATATAATAACACAGAACAAATTAAAATTGTATGATACAATGGATGCAAAATGTGAAAGGAGAAATAACAATAGGACAATGGGAAGAACTATGGAAAACATTAACACAATTTGCAGCAAGCCACACTGAGGGAAAATTAGTACAAAATATTCTATAGATGGTTGTAAAACTCCATCAATTAATTCCAAGGAACGCAATGATAAACCTTGGAAATACTGCAAGGAAGGAATATTTTACTATTACATATTGGTTTTGCCAAATGACTCAAAACTACTGGAAATAAGTATACCAAAACTTCTAAAAAAATTCTAAAAAATAAAATTCAAATTTAAACCATGAATATTTATTGGTTATGACCACAAAGAATATAAATGAAAAGCATTTCAAATTGTTAAAATATGTGCTGACAGCAGCAAGAATTAATTTTGCACAACATTGCAAAACAGAAACATTGCCATCAATACAGGACTGGAAGACTAAAACTGGAAAAAATGCAGCAAAGGAAAAAAATGACTGTATATATTCTTAGTGAAAAACTAAGCAAGTTCAAGCAGGAATGGTTCCCTTATACGTATCACAAAGCAAGGCAAGTTAAGAAGCTCATAATAAGGTTTTTGAAGAAAAAGTGAAACTGCTTTAACAAATCATCAACCTCATTCAAATGATTTAAAGAGAAATGAGTAATAATAAAATAAAGTATTAAAATATTCAAGTAGCAGTTAGAAGCTGGGGGGAGGGGGGAAGAAGACAGGGAGAGAGGTGCTACCAGAATGCTTTTTCCTAGTCATTTCTTTTTTCTGTTTGTTATGTCTTTTAAAAACTTTTTATAATTCCATTTTTGTTTCAACCTTTGTTCTAATATAACATTTATTTTATGCAGGTATATGTATTCTTTCCCCTTGTCTTCATTTTGCTTTTTTGTTGTTGTTTTCTTCAATTAATAAAAAATGAAACTAGGAAAAAACAAAGCTTTTGTCGAGGCAATCAACCAATTTATAGTGAATTAAATATGATAAATATACCTCCATGGTTATTTTTTTCCTTTGTTCTCCTGCACCTTCGGTCCCTGAAATGCACAGGTTTGCTGACGACAGTTGAAAGCAATCTTTGCATACCCGGTTTTGGCGACTATTATCAGCAATAGTCTTAAATTCAGAACATTTGGCACAGATAACCTGGATTAAACAACACCACCAGTATTAGGAAAAAGTATCCTGATAACAGCATTGATTTCTGTTCCTAAAAACAATTAAACTGAATTGTAGCACTAAGATTTTCAGTACCAATATCCAAGATATAGTTACCTCTTGCATGCTTAATCTACTTGAAGAACATTAAGGAATAATAACACTCTATGTTATTTTCTCTATCAAAGCGAACATATATAGATTTTCCTTTTCATTCAATGTTTTACAGAACAATTTGGCTACTTTTGATATTTCAAAAAGGTCGCTTTGCAATCTCTTTATTTCAATATATCAAACTGTTATTGTCTCCATTGCTGAGGAAACTACTCCGAATGAATGTCAGCCTCAGGACTCAGGGAACAGCCAAGAATCTGAGGCTGATTTCACCAGCAACCACACCAGGAACAGTGTGGGACAAATCACATGGCTGAATTCTCAACTTTGAGTAGCCACCTAGCTTGAGAACTACCACAAACTTCAGAGGGCTGAGTAGTGATCATATACTTGAAAAATAAAGGCAACAATGGTCTTAACGTCTGGCAACTGGACTTATCAGAGTTGTTCTTGGCTGTCTGTTGGAAACAGCTCCTCCAACCTTGGAACCATGCTCCTGAGTCTCTGAATACTATGTACCACTTGAAGCTCAGCAATTTCACCTGAGTGACAGCTGGACTACTTCTGTTTCTTGACTATGCTTCCAACTGCTGATTCTGCTTTGGTCTCCCTCAGAAGCTTCCTACTTGTAAGTAGTGCTAGTACACACATGCATGTACATGCAACTGTGGTCTGTAAACCATTGCCTATAAGTGCTTGAACATCAAGGTAAACCACTTGATCAACTCTGCCTGAATGCTCAGCCTGCGACAGGATAGACAGAGAAAACAATCAGGAGCACTAATTTAATTCTTTCCAAATTGAACTTGTCCTATTTAAATGTATCATTATTATTTACTGAACATTTTCAGGATCAATGTAGCAGTTGCCAATAACAACTTCTTTTATTTGAGGAAACAAACAAATAAAAAGAGGGAATAATGTGATGAACTGCACACAAAAGTATTTACATCCACTAACAGATGGCTAATTAGTAAGTTCTTTTTCATAATTTTTATAAATACCAAATAGAACAAAAAGAGCAGGAAGCACCTCAGATTGATATTTTTGTAGTCAGTGTTTAGTTCTATTGTTGCAACTTACTGAATCCTACCTTCTGACGTTACAGGGTATTGTGACTGAAACCTCAATAAAATGTTTAACAGTCCCTCATGCAAAACAAAACAAAACAAAAACCCTCAATTTGAAAATAATAGTCTTTCATATCCAGGATATAACCTTGAAATTGGATCCAAAATACAATACTTGGTAAAATCAGTATACAAACTTCGTATGTGTTTGAAGTTAGGATATACTGTGTGTATGCAACATTCAAGCAAACAGTGCATTACTTGTGGGAAAATATTTCAATAATTTAAAAATGTATAATGCATTAAATATGTTAGACTTCGGTGGCAACTTTATGTTTCCTATTTAATCCTATTTCATATTTTTTGGGGGAGGGAACCTTTCTAAACATTTTTCCTTAGTAATATCCAGCAAGGAATTAATCCTTTGAAACAAATGGCAGGAAAAGACTGAAATGTCCAAATATAATTTCAGCACAAAATTTCCATCAGTAGTTTACATGTTGAAATAAAATTTTCTTTGTACAATATATAGACCATCTATATATGTATCAAAAACATTAGATATAAGCTTTAGCAGTCACTGTGAACTTTGTGTCAGAAATGCCAGCTACAGGTTAATGAAGTAATTAAAGGGCTAGATAGCATCCTAGCTCTCCAGTACAAAAGATAAACAAAGATGTTCTAATTTACACCCAAAAAGATCACATGAATCAGCTTGCTTTTGAACCCTCTTCTCCATAGTTCATAAGTCTAATGAAATAAACCACTCTTCTACTCTTTCTCATCCCTGTTTTAATCTGCTTGCAAACAACATGCATGATACAGCTGAGAGGTATCTATTCTGAGAAGCAATAAAGTTCTAGATTCCAGTATTTGGCCTGCACAATTAAAACAGTTGGACTACAAGTGATGGAATTACTCTGACCAAAGCCTAGAGCAGAGCACATAACCAGTCACCTTTCTCATATAGCTGAACTTTCAGCAATCCCAGTGAAGCATGGCTAAAGTGGGTGTTACAGTTTAGCAACATCTGGAGGTTGTCAATTCTGAATCTTTTATCTAGAATGGCAGCATGACACTGCACCATTGAATGTAATTAGCAGAATTGAAAAATAAAATATAAAACATTGAAAAGTCAATGTTCTCATATATTAATTAGCTGGGTTTATATTCTGCCTTTTATCTGATAGGTATACACTGATGAATTAAACCATGTATAACTTCAAATGGTAAAACATAATGGTTGAATTCATATTTTTTTAAAATGAAAATTTTGTAAAAAAATCTAAAAGGAATAAATGAAAGTGCCACTGATTTTAATTTACTACTAGAAACATGTGTTTAAGATGTGTGAATTCCAAAAGAAAAATTATGTAGGTAGGAGATGTAACACATTTTTTTTGGTGGGTGAGAGAGCACATGCATACTTACTGAGCCCCTCTTCAATCTATTTCTATAGCTATATCATAGAAAAAAATATTGAAAGTTAATATATTTGTAATAAATAATAGTAATATGGGATTTTCTTAGCAGAATCTTGAAGACAAAATATGACCTATTTTCAAAAGAATGTCATGACATACATGCATGATCAAAATTAACAGAAATAATGCGGTTTTTATTCTAATACTCACTGCCCCACATTGTTTGCAGTGGTGTCGTCTTTTTGTAATGGAGTTAAAGCTTTCACTGCAACTTTTGCAAGCTTGTTTCTCTTTATCTCTTTTTGATTTTGAAGATTTTCTGCAGCATTCAGGCTGGAATGAAAAATGAAATTTAGAAAGATCACTACAAATCTATAAAATACATCTCAACTCCTACTGTATTATCTAATATCAGTAAGGGACATATTTAAATTATGCAAAGAGTAAAAGTGCATTAAAATTACCCAGATCCAAAGTTTGTTAGTCTCATCACTTTTAAAATAAACATTAAGTAATTTCTGACCAATGCTAAATTTTTCAAAGCACACCTAGGTAGTAACCATTAGAGATTTTCAGCAAAGTCTATTTACATATTGGTAGTCTCTCAATCATAATATATTATCCACTTCATCTTTCAGAATCTAGACTTCATACCATAGAAAAATTGATGCAGAAAAATTGGGCAACTCCTGAAACTCTTTAGCACTTTCAGTTGATGTGTCATTTCTTTATACAAGGGTACTCAAATTGCTGCCATATATCAACATAACTTGACTTGACAATCAGTCTAACAGGGATTTGGGTAGTATATCAACATCAATACCAGGGCAGAGCATGAGGTGATTGTAGTATTCTGTGCAAATCTGATCATGACCAAGTGTACTGTTGTACAAATATCCTGATGTGAAAGCCAGGGACAAGCTTGGAAATATAATTAAATCTCATATATTTGACTCTACACGCTGTTTCAGCCTTTTGAATGTATTGGGAGCTTACTACTCAGCTAGCAGACAACACCTGCTGGGAGGAAGCAAGAGAAAAATATACATGCTGTCCCATCAGGGATAATTTTGGACAAAGTCATAAGTGAAAAGGTCATTCCTATGTTTTTCTATTTACAACAGTATATTTTAATGCTGGATACAAATTTAAATCATTTATTCAGGTATGGCCTGCCAGAGCCTTTATAAAGACAGACACTAAATTGGAACTTCTAATGGGAAAGATATTAACAATTATTAAATACATGAAGAATTTAATTGCATTTAATTAAATGTTAATTACATGTATGCTTATGGGAAATTAAGCTTCTTCTTGTCCTGGTTGATGTTATGTCTTTACCCACGTTGAATCCCCTTGTCTCTTTAACAAGACTTACAACATTAAAAAAAGAAAAGAAAAGAAAGCTATTCCAAATAGCTGATGAAGTTACACGAAAATATAATTAAGTCTCATATATTTGATTCTACACCCTGTTGATTCTACACCCCGTTTCAGCCTTTTGAACATATTGGGAGTTTTCACTTATATAAGTCAACAAATTCAACAGAAAAAACTTCAAGGAAGAGAGGGCTATTTTCCACTAAGGCAGGGACAGCCTGCAAATTTAAAGTAGCAGCAGCAATAATAACAATCTCTATTGCTTTGGAATTAAAACATACAAAACTATTGGGGATCATACCTAACATATATAACCCCATCTATTTTTCTCCCTAAACTTTACCACTTTAGTTTTCCAACTAATTGTGGTCATATCTCAATGTGCAAAGCATTTTTTAGCATGCTGAACAGTATGAAGGAGGCTTCTCATCTGCTAACTATTATCACCACCAAGTGGCAGAATTCGCCTCTGCTGTACTGTTAATTATCTCTTATCAATTACAAGATAAAGTAAAAGATAATTACTACATTCACATCACCATGTGAAAGTGTGATGCTTCAATTTAACATCGTACCCCTCCTGTGCATTTTAAAGAGCACTAATTTTAACGGGATTATTTCCTTTTCTATTAAAAACAAAGGTCATTCATAGTCTATTCAAATAACATCATTATTAAGTAACTGGCACAAGTGACATTCTAAAGAGAAACACTGCTAAAATTGCAGTAGATCCAGAAGGCTGATGACTAGCTGACAATTCTTAAGTCATCTGTAATTAAAGCAACTATTCCCTTTCAATTAGTGGCAGATGGGTGGGATTTAGACGGAGAAAGAGATAGACATTTATTTTTCCCCAGGGAGTCCAGTGCACCGGTATATCCAAAAACACTGTAAAATGACATTTTCCTGATCAGGCTGGGATTGAACCCAATACTCAAAAAGTCTTGAAAGAACTGGAACCAATAAGAGAAAGTGGGCTGCAAAAATATGGTAGATAATGAGAGAGATTTTTGTGTGCGTGATTTCTTCTATTTGCTTCCATTCTCTCTTGTCCTTCTTGTTTTAAAGTTAATGATTTTATAGAGTTCAGCGTCAAGTAACTTGATGCACGCTGGTAGATTATTTTCTCAAATCCTACTTTATTTATTTAATTTATTTTATTTATTTATTTAATTTAATTTATACCCCGCCCCTCTCTTGGGACTCGGGGCGGCTTACAGGGTAGGATAAAAAAGATATATACAATTAA
>JANHFQ010004515.1:106746-118102 GCA_032468035.1 Aparallactus werneri
AGACTAGTGGGTCAATATAGGCACAGAGTTAAATTTTTTAACATTTTCTAATGGTGGTGTGCCTCGTGATTTTTTTCTTGAAACAAGTGTGCCTTTGCCCAAAAAAGGTTAAAAAACACTGGTCTAGTCAGTACATCACCCACCTTAAGTTCAAAACAGGCACCAGACAGCTTAGCTCAGATAACCGAGCAGCTTAACAAGTACATGACGCTGCCATGACGGTGCAAGTTTGACAGCCCTGTTTTAGATAATACTTTTCCCCAAATCCTTCCTTCACAGAGTGCAACCTGAAGGTTTTTATTTTTAAATAACGATGAAAATCCTCTATCTTCCTGTTACTCTTAGGTTAGTAAGAAGAACTACAGATGTATGTTTTTATGTTGCTTGGAGGGAGATGCGCACAATAAAAACTTAATAAATAAAATGATATATTTAATTCATCACATTTGTTATAGCTGCCCACTCCATGAGACACTAGCTGACATTCCAAATCCAGAAAACAATTAAAACAACTAAATGCACACACATACAAGCAGTCCAGACTAAAACAGTCAGAATGAATGGTGCAATTTAATATCACAGAACCAGGGAGGGGGAATTGAAGGTGACCTACAAACCGGGAAATAAGATCAGCAACCATTTAGTAAGAATTCCAAATTGATCAAAAAAATCTTACAATGCAGTCACTCGCTCTGTCTGTCAGTCAGTCTGTCAGTCTATCCGCCTGCCTGCCTACCTAAAATGTGTAAGACTGCCAAACTCAGATTGCCAAATGATTTTATACCTACAGTTATTACTTGCTCTTTTGAGCAGGACTTACAAATTTAAGAACACCTTCAGATCATGCAGTACATGAATGGGGAAGTGCTATCCCAAGACTCAGAGTGAAAATTCTTCAAGACTGAGTAACCAAAATAGCAACAGAAATGTGGTCTTCATATGGCTGATTCTGATACTATCTCTCCCTATTCAGTCTTTACTAACCAGACATTGGGTTAAGGTTCATCACTGGGCAAGTCTGGGTATCATCACCATACTGATGATACTGGATTCCGGACTAGTAGGATATATAACATAGCAGTCTCATTTAGATGTTAAATAGAAAGACAAGAGCCTTCAGTTATCCCAGATGGCAAACGCTTCTTGCTGGATCTCCCATCAATATTCCTAGAGCCATACACAGAGAAAAAAGGAAAACCACCAGAAAAAGTAGAAAAGCTTCTAATCTTCATAGACAGTTCAGCAGGATACATGGATGAAATCAATTCACATTCCTTTATTTAAGTCAATGACCAGCATAGAACAAAAAGAAAAGAAAAGGAAAAAAGCAGTGAGGTAATAGTAAAAACTGAAACAAAAATAAATACAAAGCAGAAAATAGTGGAGCTACTTGATGCAATGATCAATGGTATCAGAAGCTATTGAGCAACTAAAAGCTAGGACACTTGCCTCATCCCAGTCACAATCTCACTAGAGATTATTAACAAACATGTTAACTATAGTCTCAGTATTGTGACCTATTCTGAAACCCAACTGAAAAGGATCTAAAGAAAGTTTCCTCTGGGTTCCTGCGAAGTGCAGCTCAAGGCTTTCTTGATGACACTCCTTAAAAAAGGGAAGTTTAAATACCAGTCAAAAACTATCTAGACTGTTGGGTTCAGTTTCTTGAAATGTACAGCCATGCCACATTCAAGGCAAGGAGAACCACCACTTCCTTAAGCAGGTTACCATTATTACATGTTCCTAGGCAGCATCAGCCAGAAAAACCACTGATTTAATAGATGGGTGATTAAACTCACTGTCACAAAGGCTATTTCCTTAGGTGTAGCAGGTTAATTCTCATCCTAGCCAACCTCACAAGATGTTACCTCAGTCACCTTGATGGGACTTGCCTATCGGAGCTCAATTCTGAGACCCTTTATTCCAAGCCACTTTATCCACCAGATAGCCAGAATTTGTTACAGCAGCCCTGCAAATGATCCTGTGGCTTGTCCATCTCCAACACGATCTAAATCATATTAAGCACGGCTCCTGGATGATTATCTATGAATGTGATAAAGAGTGGAAAAATAATTACATTTCGCCACTCTTATCACCACAGTTTAATCCCTAAGAAGAGCTTTTATTTGTGCTCAGTCAGCTTCATTCTTTGTCTTTTTCCAATGTGACTCGAGGATTTTCTTCTAGTGCTTCATCATCCAGAGTCCCTCGGACGGCCAACGAATTGACCCAATGAGTGGCAGAGAGCACTGTAGCCAACTATCATAGAAAGATTGAGTTTGCATATAAGCAGCACAGTTCTTGAGAAAATATTCTAATCTGTATCTGTATTAGACAAGTAAAACTTAGCAGGCAGAATATCTTTGATTCACACTATTCCTTTAAACTTCTTATGAGTTAATTCTAACAACTGGCATACTTCGTGTTCAGGTAAAACAATTCATTCATCCTAATCATAATGGACAGAAAATTTGGCAGCTGCATGATTAAGCAGCCACAGGGAACAATTATTTCTGGTCATTTATTGGATTGAACAGCATGTCAAAGTTTTATGAGAAAAGAATCTTGCTAGGCAGAATTCTGCTCCAGAGAAGAAAGTGGATGGCTGACATACAATATTCAACAGGCTTCTGTGATCTTTCTTCCAAAGCTGATTGCAAGATGGCACCATGTCCCTCAGGATAAGCACGCAGCATCACTCACCACAAAAGTTGGTACATTCAGATTATAATAAGGGAGAGATTAGGTTCCATAGTTAAAGCATCTTTAAGTTATAAAAATGCAGATTCTGCTGCTTCAGAACAAAACCAAGCGTCTCCTTGTTAGCCAGCAATTGTAGTTATTCTGAAATATCTACATAGCTAGGAATACATTTCATAAGATACCCTTGAGTAATTAGAAGAGAATGCAGCAAATCTAGATTTTCAGGACTTTGTGATTCTAAAATATTTTTTATTTTCTTTGGATTATGTTTAATTCTTTAAATAGAGACAATGTGCCGTAGTACAAAAGAAATAAAAATCACAGAGCCTTTTAACAATTTCTGCATTGAGGATGACACCATCCGTATTCCAGATAACATCAGAAAACCATGCAAAAAAAAATTTCACACCTTTTGATAAGCCTTAGAAAAATTGGAGTCCAAATGAAATTTTGCAGAACCCATAACAACCCTCACATGTTATAAAGATTAATCAGTTGTGATTCTGGTGCCAATTGGCGTGTAAGTTAGCAAACAACCTTGCATCTCACTTGATCCCATACCACAGTCTTTTGTACTGCCTTCATATTCATATTTATATTCAAACTGCTTTTATCAATGATTCTTTTGGTATAATTAGTGTTTGGGATACCAATGTGTAGCTTATTGTATTTCTTCTATAATACCATTTTCCAACATTTTGTCTGATTTGTTGTTCCTGTTGACTGAAAATAATTAGGATCACTTTTTAAATGGTTGAGTCTTCTAGAACATATGATAAGCATAGGTAGTTTTCCAGCCAAGTAATAACTCTAGATCTCCTTTGATAACCCAAAGCCATCAATCACATCACTATTTGAAACTAAGTGTATTGCAAAGTTATATTATATAGGACTAACTATATAGGCAATTGGAGATATTGGCAATAGCGTAGTTTTTCCTTTCAAATACTGAGTAATGAAGTTTGTCACTTTTTACCAAATTAGCTATTACTATGAATAAATGTTTTATAACACCTTAGGTTAAAAATTAGTCCATTAAAATGATTTCTGGTTTACTGTAAAATGGTACACAACAACAGTAATCCTTGGCCTCTTTCCTTCTCCTACCAATTTAGAAAGCTATGTTGGTTTCCATAAAGGAAACTGCTTGAGCATGTCTTATGAGTTTTAAAATTGCTTTTATTTTTTTTAAATCTAAAACAACATCATTTTCTTCATACAGAAAAGTATGGCTAGGTGGTAGCGCTTAGTTGACTTTGTATGCCAGTCAGGGTTAAAATGCAATCAGGACGGGGAAGGGTCAGCCTTTGGCACTTTGAACCTGAGTTGTATCATTTTGGGGGTCCATCATAACTTTTAAGGACTACCTACCTATAGTTGAGTGGATTATCTCCATAAATTATGGATTATCTCCATAAATTAGTAGATTTTTATTAAATCCACAAGGCTCTGCGTTATTTTTTGCTTCTTCTTAAAGCAGTTAAAATACTGCTGAATCTGCAGAATTTAGAGTGGATCAAAGTGGGTCATGTTCAGCCCAGAGCTACATCTCTCACTTATCACATGACACATAGCTCCTTAGAATGTAGGTATGTGAGGGAGAGAGTGTAGATACTGCATACTACACAAAGTGTTCAAATACTCCAGGCTTCATTAGGCTTGTCACCATTAGTTAAGCAACTCTCCTCAAGCAACCTTGTCCTTTAGAAAGTCTTTGTGGCTGCTTTTGAAATTATCCCTAGCTGTTTGCATGTGTGCACACTTCTGCTTGACTCTGTGGCCAGTTCCATCAAGTGTTGCCCATGCATGTCCATTCCATCCCAATTACAGTTTTTATACATTACAATAATCTCTTTATGTAAAGATTATACAGATGTAGCCTTTCTATGTCAGTTGACCAAACTCTCAAAGAAGCATTGTGACAGTGATGATGAGAGATTTTAGTTACTCTGACGGCTGATGGAATTCTAACTCTTGTCAGTTCCAACAAATTCCTGTCCTCTTTTGCTGACACCATTGGTTAGAAGATGGGTGAAGGAACAAGGGGTCTGAAATCCTGAATCCTAAATCTTGAGAGAAAGCAACCATGTTATCATTCTGTTTATAATATGCAGGATATTAATATTAATAATATAAATCATAATATTAGTAATAGAAAAGAGCTGCATACTCATTTCAGAAAACTGGACTGGATGCTCAAATAGAAAGTAGGTCACCTGAATGTGAAAAGTGTCCATGAAGGATGAGAAATCCTTAAAAAAAGATACACTTAAGATGTAATTACCAATAGTTCTTACTCGAAGAAAAAAATGGAGACATCTAAAGAGATACACAAGAGTTTTCTAAATGCTCAATTAGCTATGGAGCTGATTTGAAAGTATTTTTGGGTGCTGTTAATGTTCTAGGCTACAAACTTAATGTCATAGTGGAATTCTGTACTTGGAAAAGTATGTAGATGTACTTTTTGAATATGAAACTGATTAGACAGGTGTTCAAAAGATTAAAAATCTGAAGAGACAAACTCGCTCTTAAAGCAAAATCATGGACACACTATTTCTCCATATCTTATGACAACTAAGAGAGGATTGTCTATTAGAATATATTTTTATAACAATCTTTAGGATCTAATTCTAAACAGTATTTTCCTTTCTCCCATTTTATCCATTTAGAATGCACAGTTAAATATCCACCTTTGTACATTCTTCGTAATAATTTTCTTATAGGAGTCTATTAACAGCACTGGCTCTCATGTTCCAATCTTGTAAGCACCATCATTAATTGTTCTGGGTTAAGAAGGTTGAAAGAAAAATAATGCCTCCAACGTTATAAGGGCAAGACTGATGTTCTCCAAAAGTTCTGGTGTGTTCTCTAACATTTGTTATTTCATTTCAGTTAGCAGAAAGTGTATTGTAAGAAAAGGTTGTTATTCTTAATGTTGCTACTATTAATGAACTGGAAGCCTTCAGTGAATATTCATGAGTACACCTTGAACAACACAATGTGATTGCATTTTTGCCTGCTGAAGGAGTCCAGTTAGAATTCACTGTTGAATGCAGGCTCTTTATGGTGATGCATTTAAACCTCCAGAATGATGCGATTATGAAACCAAAGTAAAATTTATCAAAATATCTAATAATCTAATGTCAATATAGTAAAACACAGCATATTAATCACAATATTTGGAAAGCAATTGAAATTAAAAATACTAAATCACTTCAGAAGTTTGAACAGCCCTGAACACTAGCCTTTTCCCCAGGCTCTGAGCTAGACATGGGTGTAACTGCCATGGCATGAAATGTTTAGAACACTTGTGGTTTGTTTGTTCCCCCTTATAGCAATTTATTTATTTATATATTTTAGTTATTAATATATTTGACTTTTGTTTTTCATTTGTGTGCCACCCAGAGTTGCTATGTGTTCAGCAGTATTCTAAATTCAAACAATGCATAAATAAATTGTTTTAGATTTAGATTATTTAGCAGTGGATAGTATGCCATTGTAAGTTTGCAATGAGTTGTACAGTAACAAAAGGAAGAGATTAGCAGAACATATATCTCCTTGACTAAAAGAATTTCTGTTTATTATGCTTCTTTAAATACAGGTAGTTCTCACTTAATGACAATTGGGATCGGCATCACTAAACAACATAGTTGTTAACATCACATCACTGTGACTTGCAATTTTACCACCACCTTCTCCGTTGAATCTGATTTTCAGAAGCTGGCTGTGAAGAGTGCAAATGGCAATCATGTGACTATGGGATGTTGTGATGATTTTAAACTCCTGCTGGTTGTGAAGCACCCAAATCTTGATCGCATAATTGTAAGGATGCTTTTAAAGTCGGAAGTGGGAGGACTGGTTGTAAAGTCACTTTTTCAGTACTGTCATAACTTTGAGTGTTTGCTAAACATGGTAGTCACTAAGGGAGATCCACCTGTAATGCAGCTTTTACTAGGGAAAAAAGACTGTATACACAAAGATACACATCTTCCATTCAGAATCAATTTAGAAAGAATACCAAGAAATTTGCAACTGAAGTAACTTGATGAATAAAGTATAGTACAGAATCAGCCAGCTAGAGTACCATGTAATTCAGAAGCACAATTATCTGCCCTGTTCTTGGTCTGTATATATCCACATAGAAGATACAAATAACTTGAAATAAATTAAGAGGCTCCCAAATTCACCATAGTAACAGATACTCACATACTCATAAATCAGCAGCACTTTAAAGCAATTGGTTCATTCAAGTATTTGTGTTATAATATTTTTTAAAAAGCTAATGTGGCATTAAAAATCAGTTAAAAATCATAACAGTATTAAATGTGCTCTTCATAAATTAGAGTTTACACAATCCGACAGATGAAACACCTTCTTAACAGACACCTGTCTGTATCCAGATGATTCTGTGCTGAAAGAGATTGTTAAAGGGGAGGCACCAAGCCGTGAAATGTAGGAGGAGGAGCACAAGACTGAACAGCATGAACCTTGCTACAAAATTCAATAAACATTCACTACAACAGAAAGACTAGCTTCGTACAAATGGCCATGTTCAGGCAATAAGCAGAAGAAAACATTTGCAGATTTTAGCCACTGGCACACTAATTAAGCTAGGATCCACATTATTCTGTTCTAATCAAATAACATGTTTCAAATAAATATTAGCCGTAGGAATCTCACATATTTATTTCCTTTCAGTTAAAATAAACCATTTTACACAAAGGATTAGCTACCGCTATACATACTTGTTTCTATCAAATGAATCTGGGTCAGAGCCTGGTATCTCTGAGGCGAGCTGCAGTTTACTTCCCACAATTCTTCCTCACCGTGTTGAAGCCAGGCATAATTTCTATACTCTTTCCTTGAGACTTCGCTTTCCTGTCCTTTGCAGATCAACCAACCAGCAGCACAATCTATTGTAGCAGAATTGCTTTGACTATGAGGCTGCTCTTATCTTTACAGCCCCAAGTTAAAGCAGCACTGCTTTGATGGAATTGGTTATGGCAAGTATTTAAGGACAAGTGAAGCGAAGCTGTATAAGACCATTGCCTTCATCCTTACATGCAAGATTCCTTGCCACAATCACTAATATGGGGAACAAGATTAGGGAACAAGAAAGAAGGCAAGTCAATTCACCCAGAAGACAGCTTTAAATTTGTTCTTTCGTGTAGAAAAAAATCTTCAATGGCTTTCAGCAAGTATAAAATTTGTGGGGGGATGTATTTTATTTTTGCATGTTTTGGACTATAAATAATATCCCGAGTAATTAGTCAAGTACTGCATTTAATATGCCTACTCTAATTCTTAGAACAATGCATGCTTTGAAAATGATTCAGAAGTACTTCAGATGTCGCATGAGCCAAGCACCTCTGTTCACTAAAGCAGCCTGCCATTTTTCAGGATTCTAAGACTGAAAATGAGATGACCTGCTTCAAGAGCTACAAGAATTCTGTTAAAGGGCACGAATTACTCAGCAAACTAAAACTTAGTAGCAAAGGGACATTTACATAACACTGGCTCTCTGTAAACAACTAATGGACATCACAAATTAGAAGATGTAAGCAAGGGGTAGGTAGGTAGATAAGTAGGCAGATGGATAGTTACACCAACAACCACATATGCACAGTACTGTTGGAAGTTAAAACCCACCCCTCTCCTAGAAAAATGAAATCTTTTATGATATTCTAAAAAGGCAGAATATACAAAAAAGAGAGGCAGAAACTCACCCCCCACACATACCTTTGTTAATGGGCCATTAAGGCCTGGGCCAGTCTAGTCTACATAACAAAGATCTACCTCCTTCATGCAGAGCCAATTAATTGCCCTTCCTTGGATCACCCACCAAGTTTCAACCAAACGGGTTCTGTGAAGATACAGCCTACAGCACAGTGGAGTTGCCATGGTAACAGCTTCACAATACTCCACAAGGGGGCATTTGTAACAGGGCCTGCCTGTACCACTATGAGACCGACACGACGTGTGTCACGCAGAGACGACATTTCTTGATGCTTCTGGGGGCACAGGGAAAACATTTTAATTATTTGTCACCAAAAGTTGCTCTTGCCATTGCCTCTTCAGGAATTGCGGAGACATTAATGGAAGGAGGGAGGACAGCCCATTCCGCACTTAAGTTGCCACTTCACATCGCCATCCCTGTCTAATACAGGATTGGGATAAATAAATACCCGGGTAATGCCGGGTTATTGGCTAGTTTAAGATAAAAGCAGGGAAAGGCGAGGCACATTCAGACTCGCAAGATTTTGTTACAATAAAAGTAATTTTAGTACTCATGATTTTGGTGTTCAAGTCCAATCTAGGGCTGACAGCTTGTATTTTTCATTGCAATGTGCCAGCTTTCCATTCCACTTTACAAAAATAATGTTTCTTAAAAGTTCTGGTAGAGCAGGAACCTGTCAGGTACCAAGATTGCTGTATGCACAGAGGTGAATTTCTCTGAGCCAGGCCATTGGTTCATCTAATTAGAATCTTTCATTCTAATTGCCAGGGTCCTTCCAAGCCTTCATATGGAGCTTTATTAGCCGAGAGATATTTTAAAATGTGTAGCTGCCAGCTAATGAAACAATGACCTTCTATATCCAAAGAGGGACACTTCTTCTACGGGGTTTCCTGAATTAGTACTAGGAACTGATCGTTCTCCATTCCCCAGATTTCAGCAAGGTTCACCTATAGCTCACCAATTATTTCTATCCAGGTTACAAACTTGATGTCCAATAAGCTGATATGGATTCTTTAGATTTGTGTTCACTTCCCCACGAAAAGAAAGTAGGATGTTGTTTGAGAACACATTGAGGTGCATTGTGAACGTCATCCTGTAAGTTCCATTCGGGCTTTGAGCCATTACTATCTCACCTTTCATCCAGAGTGAGTTCCATATTGTCATTTTTTTTTCATTTTATTGGATTTCTATGCCGCTCTTCTCCCGAAGGACTCAGGGTGGCGTACAACATAAAAACACACAATACAAAAGTTAAGAATCAATTAAACCAAAACATCCAATAAAATTCGAATTACAAATTTAAAAAGCGTGGGGGAATTAAAAGTTTAAAAGATTAAAATAATTTAATTTAAAAGGCCCGACGTGATCAACCCCAGTCCACTTGCTCAAAGAGCCACGTTTTAAGGGCCCGGCGGAAGGAGCGCAGGTTTATGCTAACCATGATTGGATTTTATGTAACCTGCTTTGTAAATGTATGTATTGTCCAGATTTCCAGAAAATAGACAACCGGTTTAAAGCATGCTGGGCGTTTTTGAGTTTGCCCTGCCCTACTTTTTCCCAAGGGTCCAACTCCTGTTATATCTTTCCCCACATAGATTGATCTGCCAGTTTCCGCCAGGTTACTCTTAGCTATTCACCACACACACACACACACACACACACACACACACACACACACACCCTTCCATTTCTACTCCCTGCATCTCTGGCCTTGGGGTGTCTTCACCCTTTGTCTGTTCACACTAGATGTGCTCCTGCTACAGCTGGAAGTGCCTCCCCCTCTCTGTTCTTCTAAAGAGAAACAAAAGCAATAGAAGGTTGGGAGGAGAGAGGGAAGCAACAGGAAGTGATGGGACTATCACTGTGTTGATGACATCTTATATGACACTCTGTGAAAAATGAGTGACTAACCAGTGACAGTTCCGGAGAGGGACAACAGCTCCAGAGAAAGGATTAGTCAGGAAACAGGAAGGCCGACTGGCTAAGCCCACCTCACTAGAGCCTCTCCCACACAGAGAGAGAGAGAGTTTGGTGGCATCCAGATGAGCATGGCTGGAAACAGGATGGCAGCGAGGCAGCTTTGCTGTGGTCCAACAGGATCGGACAGAGCAAGCCAGGAGCTGGAAAAGGAGCTCCCTGTTGAACTTTCTGACTGCCAGTCATTGAGAAAGTAGCCATTGCTCCAGATGGCCTTTTGCAAAGTCAGAAGAATCAAAGTGATGCCACCTTTTTTGGCATCTTATCATAAAAATGCAGGACAGTCTTGAAGCCGGAGCAGGCCAAGAACTTGTGCCACACAAAGGTCCATCAGATGCCACTAGGAAACTCACAAATATAGAGAGAAAGATGATCACCTTCTGCCAAGGTGATCCTCTTAGCTTTACCTGTGATTCTGAAGAGAATATCAAAGTCATGGGGATGGGCAGCTTCGCTGTTGACTGGGGATGCTCGGGTTCAAATCCACTTCAGCCAAAGAAGTTCATTGGGAGACTCGGCGTGAGTCACTCTCTCTCTCATTCAATCCTTACAGGATTATTGTCGTGGGGATAAAATCTAAATTATACATCAACAAGGTTGAACGGTCGGGTCCTTGGTGCTCTCTGAGCTTGGTAGTTTTCTGCTGATGTTTCATTACCCAAACTAGGTAACATCATCAGTGCTAGAGAGGAGGAGGAGGAGGAGGAGGAGGAGGAGATCAAAATGACTAGATTGGACTCTAGATTGGACTACTGTAATGCTCTCTACATGGGGCTGCCCTTGAGGAGCACCCGGAGACGGCAGCTGGTTCAAAATGCAGCCGTGCAGGTAGTTATGGGGGTACCTCGGTACTCCCATGTCACACCACTCCTGTGCGGGTTGCATTGGCTTCCAGTGGTCTTCCGGGTGCAATTCAAGGTTCTTGTAATGACATTCAAA
>JANHFQ010004515.1:203997-215869 GCA_032468035.1 Aparallactus werneri
TGTATATGTGTGACTGAGTGAGTCTTTGATTTCTGGTGATTGTCTGAACTGCAATTAATAGCAAGCAAGGAAATTTTTCCTAAAAATCAACGTAATTCATGTAGATAGAAAAGATCAATTATAAGTATGATTTAAAGAAATAGGGTTTATAATACTTGAAGCATTAAACATTTAATAGTTTCCGAAACTGGGGCCCAGTACTATAGTTTATTTTGAATGTTATTTTAAAAAAATCAATCCAGAGTATCACCAATTCTGTATGATCTAAAGAATTTAATCATAAAAATTGCACCCTTTTGCCTCGGAGCCAATCTAAAAGAAACTCAAGATAGCAGATAGTCTCATTTCAAGTTTGCAAGGAGCTGTGCTGACATCACAATACACATTAAAGAACCATGCAAAACAGATAACCTCTTTTGAAGTAGAGATTTTAAGGCCTGATTTTTCCCCCCATGACAGAAAGTAATTAGCTTCTGCAAACCACCACTGTCTTCAAATTAAAGTTAAACTTTGCAAAACCTCAACTATCCCTGATTTAAACAGCACTATGTACAGAAGATATGTGTATCTTTCCAAAGACTACTTTTCTGAACATCCATATTTCCTCCCCAGATCAAAAATAAAAAGCAGGACAAAATTAAGACAGGGAAAGATGAAATAAGAAAATAATGGCTATTGTCATTTAGATTGGTCTCAATTTCCTTTGCCATTGCTGACTACAATTTTCTCACACAGAAACATTCCCTTTTTCTTCTTGATATCTATACTTTCTTTGTCCTGACCAAGTAACAACACAAACATAAACAAAGGATTATACTATATCATTATTCTTGCCAATGGTGAACTTGTGTAGCCGGTTTGCCTATTCCCGATAGCCAAAATTCTTCCATTTGAAATGTTTCAAAAATCTGGGAGAGTTTTTTAGGTACAGTACTTGTTAGATTAAAAAGGAAAAAAAACCCCAACTCTTGATAGCCCAATTAAGGTCTTCTGTAGATTCACTGGCTTTTAGGATGACAGAATGTTAAAGGTGGGGGGGGGGGCAGGGGAGAAGAAGAGAAAGAATACCAGATACAACGCTCTAGAGCAGTGGCCCCCAACCTTTTGAGAGGGCCTGGAGGGGACATGTTTTCACATGCTGCCTGCATTCTGTGGATTGGGCTTCGTTTGTTTGCACAGCCCAGTTTCTGGCATGCTAGGATCTGTGCTGGTCCATCGACCAGGGATGGGGACCCCTGCTCTAGAGATAAGATGGTCACTACCATAATAATAAAAATGCTCCTTTCCCAATGGTATTTCTACAATAGCCTTTCCGCTAATATCATCTTCTGAGCTCAATTCTATCAACTGCATCAAAAGTAGTGAGGATTCAGGGGCAAAAGGAGCTACTGACCAAATATATAAAGAATATATATTATATAATTATATAATGCTATCAGAGTTGCAGAGAATTTGCTTCATAAAATTTCAGAAAGAAAATCCCTATCCCCAATGCAGAGCAGAAAAGTACAGTAAATGATACAAAAGAATTATTTATCCTTTCAGGAATCGGAGATCTCTCACTTCAATATCCGAAACCGAGATTGCTGCTATTTTGTGACAGGCATGTTCTGAAAGATTTTGTTACAGATCTGCAGTGGACATAACATTTCACATCCTATCCAAACCACAAGATAAGGCACAGAAGTTGATAATCGGCTTTTAAGAGATCACACATTTGTCCATAGACACAAACTTATCATTTCCAAGCCCATTCTAAAGTAGTTTCTATGTCATCCAAATTTTTCATTTTCACGAATGTCTGATTAGGATAGGCAAAGGATTCCAGAAATTGAGGATAGCTTTCAAGCTATCTAAATCAGATAGCAACTCAAATATTGAGTCATACTTCCTGGCCCTTCCTAAAATGTGGAAGGACAGACATGGATAGACTAGAACAGTCCCAAAGGAAAACAATCAAGATAATAAAAGATCTAAAAGGAAAAATTCAGGACAAACACTGAAGATTCATCATGTGTTCAGCCTGGAGGAAAAAAATACCACAGGGAAACTTAATAGTTGTCTCCTTGTATCTTAAAGACTCTATAATTAAGAAGATGGTTTTAAATTGTTAGAGTTGTTTCAATCAATTTAAATTACAAGGAAGTAGGTTTTGGTTAGACATCAAAATACATTTCTGAATAGTAAGAGCTATTCAACAATAATATAGATTTTCTTGGGAGGCAGGGAACTCTTATTTGCTAAAGGTGTCAGGCAGAAGGAACCAGAATGGTAGCCTAGGATGAAAAGAGTTACTTTTTATTGTTGCTAGCCTATTTATAAGAATCTCACCAGACTGACTGCATTCTCTTGGGAACAGCTAGATAAGGCCTTAAGGAGTTGGGGGGAGAAGTCAGGTCCTCATTGCTTCCTGCCCTCCAAGGACTCTAAGCTTGCCTGTATCTTCATTCCTCCCCCAGCTAGAGATTCCACAACCGGATGCTATAGTAGATTCCTACTTGTGCAAATATCGGTAATTGAACTAGATGATCTCCAAGGGAACCTTGAACCCTTACAAGGAGGAAAACAGCATACTGTACTACGTAAGATGCAGGGAACTTTGTACACATGAGAGGGAAATTAAATTTATTTTTTTCTAATGTAAAGATTAAAGCTTCCTGAAATTGCAGAGAACTATAAAATGCCAACAATCTCTCAGATACTTTCAGAAGATCACCTTTAGAGTTTTCTCTATAAAAATAATTATCTGAATCCTCAGATTTTCATTCATTGAGGAGGCACCAAATATGTTCTCACAAACCAGAGTCTGGAAAGAAAATTAGGCTGTCCAAAGAATAGAAAAGGAAATAGGGCACAAGGATATTAGGGCACCATAACTGCAGTGATAGATCTACACATGATTCTGAACAGAATACTAGAGGCGGAGATGTTTATACTAGAATATTTTGGTTGTTGTGTAGTTGTTTTTGTTACACATTCAGCAAGGTATATCAAATACTCATTCCCTGCAAAGGAGACATTGGCAGATCTGGATGTCATTCAGTTATCAATGTTTTAGTTGCTAACTGCTATACCAACATAAAAGAAAAACAGACATGGAATATTTGTCTGTCTGCTTCAGCCAAGAACGTTGACAAGGAACAACAATGTTAAAGAAGGCAAATCTGATAACCATGCAAGATGCAGCTATATTGTTATTATAGGAAATAAATTACACATTTTCTCAGTGTTGCCTGATAAGCCTTTGAAAATAATTTTGTTTCACAGATTCAACTTCCACTACTAACTGAGCAAATAATCCCAAAATTAAAGCAAAGAGAAAGCAGAAGGAAAACCAAGAGAGAGTCATAGGTGTTGCTAATTTCAAAGTCTAATAATGCAAAGACTACAAATATATCAGTAGAAAAATTGATAAGAACTATTTTACTTTAATCTGTTTGCCTAGACTATATCATAGAACAAAGAGCATGTTTATACAATCAAGACATTGCTCTCCTTTGTCAATCCAGCCTCCCAACACACCATAGTCTCCAGTCAATCTGGACTTCAATTCCAATTCTCCCCAGCCATGGGCCACCAACTGGGCAAGCCTGCTCTAAACAGAACTTATGAGATGTAGAAGCATGTAATAGCTATGTTCCTACAGTTCTTTCTAATTCATTCTGTTAGAAGCAATCTTTCACCGACTGAAACAAGGAAAAAGCTATTTAAGAAAATAGCATAATGCTTCAGTACATTAAGTGAGCTGGAGCAGGAAGGTCAGTAACAAGTCACATTGTCTCTGCTTTACCTCCTGCACAGGAGTACCTTTGATTTAGGAACATGGTGATCACTTTCGGGAAGAAAGTAATCTCTTCAACTTGGGGAATGTTTAAAATATACACCTAACCAGGTAGTGTGGCCTTTTGACTATGCGATTTGGGAACTATGAAATTTATGAATCAAGTGTCTTTGGCCATAGTGGCCTGGTTTATCATTCATTTTTTGATCAGAATGACTAAGTTCATTTTCTTCTCTCAACTTTGGCTTCTTTTTAAACTATATGCACCCGATCTTCTGGTGACCATATTGCAAGTCAAATTGCAATTCTGTGAGGCTGCTTGGAATATGGTTCTCAGTCCCACTTAATATCTACTGTCTATGTTAATGGCCACAGTCCCCCTTTTTATCCAATATTATCAGTTTCTTCTCAGCCCTTTACATTTAAGGATTTACTTATGGAGATACGTTACATCTGCAGTTTTTCACTGGGTTATAGGTTCTTGTGGTGAAGGCTTAGATTGGGCTAGGGACTAATTTTGATATGTCATATTTTTCCATACGCATTCCAATCTCTGATTGTCTTGGATTTCAAATTTTAATTCTACTTGAATTTTATTAAATATGGCCATAAGGCTATCTTCTATACTTCAAAGAGTGATTGTGTATGGTTTTCAATAGCACTTTTTATTTTTTATTAATTAATTTTGCTAACTTCTAGAATTCACATTTTTTTAATACTCTTGTGCACCTGTTTTTCTTCTTCCAGTAAAATCCATAATTACCCAAGTAGGAATCATAAGCTTCTAGTAACCTCTTTAGTCCACAACTCTGGTTCATTTAATTTATTTAATTAATTTAATTTAATTAATCAAGAATCATTTTTCTTGTGAATGTACAATGCTAAGCACACTTATTATCACATCTAAAATGGATCATAGCCACTGCCATAGCAAGGTATTGGATTAGGAGTGGAAACCCAGGAATGTGGATCCACTTTCATCATGGAAGCTCACATTGGCCAGTCAGTCTCTCTTAGTCCAGACTATCACACATTTTGGATAGGGTAATGTTTAAGTCCCTGATAGAGTTCATTTCACCCAATTAAGGGACCCTGACTGGATGAATCATGCCAATTTATGGTTATTTTTGTCTATGACTATTTATAATGAGAAATATAAATATAATCCTGTGGAGAGCATAAAACATTGACGTACGTTTTGCTATAGTTTTTAACCAGTATAGTATTAATAATGTGACATGTTCATTTGTATTTATGTATATCTTGTTGGGTGCATTAATGTTCAACATTTATATGCAACATTTAACATGTGATATTTAATTCCTAATCTGAAATTTCTGGCCAAAATCACCTGATAAACAACTGGGAAAACTAGTTCATACAGAAGTCCATACATCCAAGGAACATGAAACTGGGGAAGCCATGTTATAGAATAGGATATGGATAAAAGCAAATTGAAAATGTTATTGTTGTCTGTTTTTAATGTACTGAACTATTAAGAAAACGTTGTCAGTTATGTCCAAGTTTGAAGAATTTGTTTTAATTCCCTTATTTCAACATTAAAATAAGCTGAAATCTTCACTTCTTCAAGATTAGCTATGTCTGCTGAAAATGCAGATTTGTTATTCTACCATCCTGTTCCAATTTAAATTTCAATATGGACAGATCCCACAAAAATATCCAATTCCATAGGTGCCCATTTTGAATTCAGTTCATTACTATACACAGAGCTCAACTCTTACCGTATAACCTTATGAGACCTGGTGAATTATTATTTGCTCTTTGTATCATATAACAGCATGTTACGAAGAATCTAAACACCAATTCCAAGACAACTCAAATAATAAAACTGTAAATAAAAATTTTTATACCATGACTTAAATAACTCTAGATGTAGAATATCATCTTATAATGTTCACATTCTTCTAGTACAAACTGAAAATACACACAAAGTTACAAGCCACATCTCACATGGTTTCAAGATGTCTTTTACATTATTGTATAAGCATATACTATATAAATAAAATCAGATGAACCACTTCTAACTAAACATGCACTGAGGACTGAAAATGTTCCCAGCAAGCTTACAAAGTCTGTATTTTTTTTTAAAAAGCTACCACATCATAAATCCATTTTTTTCTTCTGATTGCTCAGCATACATCTGTTAAAGATTAGGCAAAGAATCCACAACTTCATAAAAGTCCCAGAACTATAATTTTCCATAGCCTAGCCTTTATCCACTCCTTTCAATGAATATCAATTTAAAATTCTACACAAACAGAATTTTGTTACTTATACAAACTAAGAAAAAAATGATGATTTTATTTAGGCTTTATCCTAAAAAGATTTATAACAGGACAACATAATAAAAGCTGTCTTAAATCATCTTACAATCAAAAAACAGCAAAATGTTTACATGTTACAGAGAAAATTAAAAATGTTTATTTGAAAAGGAATAGAAAAGCAAAATTACTGGAAATCTAAAATACAGGTTGACCCTATTATCATACAAATTGCTGGTGAACACCCATACCCTTTACAACTCAGGCAAGAAGCCAAGCACACTTTAGAAGAAAATTTTGTAA
This sequence comes from Aparallactus werneri, assembly GCA_032468035.1. Taxonomy (NCBI): domain Eukaryota; kingdom Metazoa; phylum Chordata; class Lepidosauria; order Squamata; family Lamprophiidae; genus Aparallactus; species Aparallactus werneri. Next base: position 210,364 of record JANHFQ010004515.1, read on the forward strand.
CAGCAAAATTGCCATTAAGATGCTTTGCCTAGCCGCACTACGCTATGAGGTGAATCTTCCCAGCTGATATTAAAGCAAAGGCTAGATCAAGGCTGTCAAACTCGCGACCCATGGGCCGGATGGGTCATGTGCTGGTCACGTCAAAGACGCTTGGCTTAGCAAAGGGGGGGGGGAAATCACGTGATGCTGCCATGATGATGAGAGTTTGACACCCCTGGGCTAGATGGTATTGAGAGAAACACCATTTTAAGCAAAGAATGTATCCTAAGCTGCTTAGGGCTCTACAAACTAAATACCTTAAACGGTTCTGGCAGCTGACAAGCAAACCGTGTTATATGGTTCTTTTTAGTCAAAGAGCAAAAATCTGAGTTTTATGCTACAGTGGTTGCAGCTTCTGAAGTCTACAAGGTAACTCCAGGTAAAGAATACAACCAAGAGATTGTTAGGAAGTGCATCCATTCAGCTGAAATCCCACTTTTGTCACACTAGCCAAAGCTTCTTGCTGCTGGAATAACCTATGCTTCTGGGAACTAATTAGAATCCCAAACTACTGTACACAGCTGTTATTTCAGAGGAAATGCTCCTTATATCCAATATAAGCCAGTTTACTAAATCCCAGCCTTGAGAAACATTCATCTGAATATTGCACCAACTTTTATGGAACTAATTTCAATGTCTTAGTCTTCAGTCTATCATTACTTTCCCAGAAGTGTTGGACAGTATCAATATATTAATGATATCATTCTTGTGGGTATGAATGAAACAATTTCATTGATCTTTTAATACTCAACTGAAGAAGCTGTTCTAGCAACATGCTATGATCAGTCCTGTCAACGCTTGACGATAAACCTCAGAAAATCTAAAACACCTGAGATCTCAATGGGGGCAAGCAAAGTTGATTCTATGCTACATTCAGACATGATGTCACCATGAAATGAATCTAGGTAACTGATTTATTCCAAACGTGCTTGCAATTGGATGGCTATCATCATCTCCAGTAAAGGTAGTCCTCGACTTACAATCACAATTGAGCCCAAAAATTCTGTTGTTAAGTGAGACCTCTGGTAAACGAGTTATGCCCCATTTTACCATTGGAAAGTAGTTGTCCAGAATCTCAAGGTCAAAGGAAGGATTGTTCAAAGTATACCAAACTGTCACTTTCTTTAAGGCAGTGGACATCTAAAGATTTGTTAACTATTGTCTAGATCCAACTAATAAGACTTTCCTTACTAAATTCAACAGTTACAATGGACAAAAGTCTAGAAGTCCAGCTAGGTAGATCACTGAGAAAACCAGGCAGTGAAGATGTCATATGCTCCTTTGTTACTCCCTTTACAGGAATTTATTCTTGAAAGACTTTCCCCACCCTGAGGAAATTTCCAGGCAAAGAGTACAACTTCTATTTGTTGCTCCTCTTGTCTGATAAGAACCCAAATAATACTCTCAGATTGCCTTGATTGATGCCTCTATTTGATCTATTCACTTTACTTATAGCTAAACTATTATACACCTTATCTATTTACTTGTATTTTATGTTATTATGGCATTCTTTCTCTTGTATTATATTATTTTTGTTCTTTGTTATTTGTTTCACTTCTTGTGAAACGTAGTTTACTTCTTGAGTTTCATTTTGTGGGCGTATCTCGCTATTCCCTGGTCTTCTGGCTGTGATAAATGATTTGATCTGATACTCCTTTGATAACCTGCAATATACAATGCACAACTGGGTCCTTTGACCTATGCTCAGTCGTAGGAGTAGTGAGATTTGCACTACTTGCACTTTAGCAGTTTACAGTTTGGCTTCCTTGCTTAGAGCAGCTCAGAAAACCAAGGAGATTTCTGGGCCCGTCTTAAATGGGAGATAGGTCTCTGTAGCAATAGCAGCAGCAATATTTGTTAATTCCCTAGTCCATCATGATATTACAGCCTCAAAAAGAAATTACCAGCAATTGTATCTTGAGGCCCCTCACCAAGCACTTAAGAATCTATTAGAGTCTGTTCTCTGAGGAATGTCTCTCTGGTTTTCTACCTGGGCTCACACTCAGCTCAAATCCTATTGCATGTCTGATTACACTGTTTCCCTACCCCACACCCCCCATAACATATTTCAATTCTGATAGATGTTACAGGAAAGGGCCACAAATTCTGAGAGGGAAATTAAATCCTCACCCTCTCCACTGATGATGATAATCCTACCTCCTTCTCAGAAGGGCCACACATTTGCACTTCTGCTGACAGTGTAGATATTAAAACATGGCGTAGACATGAGGGGGAGGAAGAGAAAGCCATTAATGATACTGTACTGGCAACCATATGCCCTCCAGGAATTTTTCACATTACTTCACAACAGTGTTTCTGGACATACCAATGCACACATACACTTAATGACTGAAAAAAACCTACTTTGCTTTGGTTAATAGTGCCCTCTTAAAAATTGTTTAAAAGTAATATTAAATACTTTATTCTAAAAAAAAGAAGTCATTATTAAACTGTGCCAGTACAGAGCCTTTTGCTATTTAATTACATTAACTTTTACTGTTCCCTTTGAATTTGGGCCTATGGTAATGCCCCTGTTGCTGGCAAATTATTAGTTGTTCTGCAATAATAGAGGTAAGATTGCTCTTCACCTCCTTCCAAATGTTCCCTCTAAGCATTTGTGATAATTACCATTTTTCAAGCCACAACAAAGCTCTCATTTCTAATACATAATTCACTACAACTAACATCTAAAGAAAGAAGACAGCATTTATGCAACCTGCTGGTTACACACTCACTGCCTTCTGCTACAGCTCTTTCCCTTCTCCTACCTATCTGGGGGCTAGACAAGGCAGAACCACACAAAGAAAATTTTATTTCCCCTGATTTAACTCTATTGTCCTCAAAAGATGTGGGGGGGGGGGGAAACTATGTCGGGCCCCCAAAGTCAAAACTGATGCTCTAGGATAAAAAATCCCAAAAAACAGAATTAAATCAAATATATAGAAAATTACCTAAACAAAGAATGACAAGTGTAAATTTCAGTTCTATCATTTCTGTAGGGTTATGAAAATATAGAAGAATTCAAGAATTCAAGAACACTTTTCACCATTCAACGAATAGTGAAACCAAAGGATATTTTGCACATGTGAATTCAAACCTTTAAGATTTTAACAAAAATTGAATTATTTGGAAATACTCTTGCACAAGGCTGAATATTCCAATTGTATGAACAGAGAACATTTCTCTTAATGAACCCTTAAAAATGTTCTATTTCAAAATTGAGATTTGTGTGTGTGTGTGTGCATTTAAAGAGGCGGGAAATGAGGGCCAGAAAATCTAAGTTCCCCACACTGTCCAGTGAAGAACATGATAAACACCAAAACAAACATAAAGGAACATAAACCTCTGGCAATTCTAGAGAGCCAGATTGAGAAAAAAAAATCCTGTGGGGTTTGTGCTCCCTAAATAGCAACGGAAATGCCAACAGGCCTGAGCACTCTACAGCGGAGGGAAGAAAGAGAAGGACCTTTGCTGGTGGGCAGATGATCGCACAAGCTTCAGGGATCCTTTAGCAGCCCATTTCCTAGTTCTGCAAGGAGATCCGATGGCAGATGCCACGGGAAGGGGACATGAAGGGGACGCTCAGCTGCCCCTTTAAGGAGACTTACACGGCATGACGCCAGAGCAAAGCAGCTGGAAGGAGATCAAGAATCCAGCTCCTAGTGGCTCCTGTGACACTGCATGGAGGCGGGGGGGGGGGGTTATGCCTGTGGTCTGCCAAAGGACAAGCAAGCCAGCAGCTGCTTTCCGGTGAGGACTATCTAAGGGACATCCTAAGCAGGGTTTGCAAACCTCACTATGTTACCCACCCCGCTTTCCAGACACTCAAACTCATCTGTCCACAGTCCCCATCCTCACGGCTTCCCCTGCAAAGGGTCAAACTCAAGAAACCCCTGCGCGAAGAAGGCTAAAGTCTGACCGCCCCAAGCGTGCGGTCGGGCGAAATTCTCCAAGGGCTCGCTCAGGCTTTCTGCCTGCCTGCCCGTCCCGTCGTCGTCGTCGGCCCCCACTCCCGCTCCCCCAACCGCAGGCGACCGGCCTTCCTTCCTTCCTATGCCTGCCGCCCCTGCTGCAGAAGGAGCCGCTTCTGCCGCCCCCGCGCTCCGCAGCGGACCGAGCCCAGCTGCTGCTGCTGGCGCAGCCAGGGGCGCCCTCCTCACCTCCTTCAGCTGCTCCATCTCGGTGCGGATGGTTTCGTACTCCAGCTCCAGCTCCTCGTATTGCTGCTTGAGCTGCTGCTTCTCCTCCAAGACGACCAGCCCATACTCCGCAGCCTGGATCTTCTCCCGGGTGGTTTCGCCCAGCTCCTGGAAGAGCCGCTTGATCTCGGCGCGCAGCCACTCGGGCTCCGACTCCATCACCAGCTTGGCGTATTCTTCCTCTTCCACGGCTAGAGACATCTTTGCAGCAGGCAAAGGAGGCGGCCCAGAGGGGGGTTTCCAGACCGGCAAAAAGGAAGGAAATGCGGCAGGGAAAGCAAGCAGAAGGATGGACCCCGCAGCACCCTCCGCCCCTTCAGCACCTTCAGAGCCCCGCCAGCCCCTCGGCCACCATGCTCCTCCGCTCCTCTCCAGCGCCACTTGCCCGGCGTGCCATGAACCGGGAAGGCTCCTCGATCGCCCGGCGCTTACACCATGATTCCTGCCCCCCCACCCAGTCTCTGACTGCGGCTGCGAAACTCCCTGGGAATGTAAACCGCAGTGAAATCATTCAAAAGGAACGGCCAACCGATTAACCCGCGGCATCATAGGACTTGTAGTCTTGGCTCCTTTGCAGTCAAGCCCAGCCGGAGCCTTTGAAGACTACGATTCCCATAATGCACTGGGAGGCAAGCACAGATGGATTGCAAGCTCCGGCCTCTTTAAGGAATTTTTTGTACAGGAAGAATCAATCTGGCAGCCGGCGCTGTTGTTATCCTCAGTGCAAGTGCGGTTGTGTCAAAGCGCCGTCCGTTTGAATACTGACCCCTAGAGGCCGTCCCTAGTAGAATCCGCGTATAAAGACGTGAGGACGAGGAGTCGGGTTTACTGCAGGAAACCTATGAATTGTCCATTCTCGCACCGGTAGCTGGCACGGCCTGTGATAAGATTGAAGCTAAAATTCTGCAGATGCTAAACTAAAGTAGCTGCGCGTTTGTTTCTAGCGGCTGGCGATGTGGTGGGGGAGGGAGGGAGAGGAACTCTAAAAATCAATGAAGTTTTAGTTTATATCTAATTGGAAAGAAGTTATTAGTACAACGTTTAAACATTAAACATAAAGCCTTTAATGTTTAGATGCAATACAACATGCTTGCAGCACTGAGCTCTCCACTATGAAGCACAGTGACTCCAGCTGCCAATCTCAAAATGCTTCTGAAATTACCAATGGCTTTGCTTAACCAAATCATTATTTAAAGTAAAAGGTAAAGGTAAAGGTTTCCCCTTGCACATACGTGCTAGTCGTTTCCGACTCTAGGGGGCGGTGCTCA
>JANHFQ010004519.1:56082-67139 GCA_032468035.1 Aparallactus werneri
TCTTCAGCTCTGACAGGATAGTGGGGAATGGAAGGATTTATATTCCTTGCAGACAGCTGGTCATTTGCATCCTTTTAGAGGATTGTTGAAGCACTTGGAGGTTTATCTGTGTTCTAAGAGTCACCTGAGCAGTGCTCCTGGTTCCTGAAGTCTGCAATTTTTCCTCTGGAAATTCATTCCTACTCCCATACCATTCAAAGGGTGTTCATCCCAAATTGGTATTTATCCCAAATCCTTTCATTCCCCACTATCCTGTCACAACTGAAAAGCTTATAGGATAGAAGCAAAACTTTCTTCAAAAGGAAAAAAAATAAGAAAATCCAGTTGCCTCCTTAAAAAGGACCTTTGGAATGATCTGTAGCTAAAATTCTGTTTCCTATAATTTTTTATAATGTGAATGGTATTTTTGGTCAGGAAATGGTGGGGAGAAATGCCACTGATGTGAGTACAAAATTAGAGTTAGGATTCTAGAGTTAGGATTAGATTTCTAGGGTCAATGGCATTCCTAGATCATGTTACAATGAATGTTGTGTGTTTGACTGAAGTTTATATCAGAAAAAACACCTTGCAACTGGGTTGATTGATTGATTATGTGTCATCAAGTCCTTGTCAACTCTTAGCAATCATATTGATATATTTTCTTCATGCTAATGCTACAGTTCAGACATAGTGTTTGGTTAAACTAAGGTAAATATTTTTACCATCTTTAGGGTGAAATTAGGATCATGTTTGTCCTTTACTGATTTCTATTTTGAAATCTGAAATAGCACCAGGGCCAGCTTTTATTTGTAGTTCAGGTCTTAATTTTCCATTTAGCACATCGTATGAAAATTAGGTTTATATTAAATAATGATTTATATGTTGATTTAAGGGAGAAGGAAGACTTGGGTTTAGGCTTCCCTGATTTATATACTTAAAACATTTTGAAGTGATCTTTAATGGTCACTGAAATTTAAGGTTTATATTAGAACTTGAACTGAATAAGCTTTAGAAAAAATAAAAATTCCAGTTCTCTCATAATGTTTCATAACTCTATCACCTCAGTTTTGAAGGCTTTCTGATAACTTAGGTAGATTTCATGAAACAATTGGAAAGCATAAAACTTTATTTATAATTTCTTTTTAAGTTACAGCTCTTTGTGACCCAAACTCAGTCAACAAAGAAATTCACTTCCCATTCTTTATTCTTCTTCTTTGAGTGAATTATATCAAAATGGACCTGCAGCCAGGCCAGCTGAGTCAGCATTTTTTTTGCTTCTGAGGAACTTCAAAGAGGTATATTAACTGCTGATTTTTCTAAAAATTCAGAGATCCAAAAACACAGGCTAATCTTGAAGTGCTTGTAACTTTAAAACTTCATGATCCAAAGCAATTACAAACTTCACCAGATGCTTTTAAAATGTCTGTTGCTTCACAGTTTTTCTACTTAGATAAGAATCTCAGAGGCACAGTCACAGTGTCCTTCATGAGAAAAGAATAAATCATCTCAAATTGGCCAGTAACAGACAAGCAAAACATTTGATGGGATCCTGGAAGGGAATAAAGATAAAAGAGAAATTGATGAATGTACACAGTCTATTAGATAGAATTAATTTGCATAATTTTATATATCCTATAATGCTTAATTAGATCATTCTTTGGTGCATTACATATATAATACATATATGGTAAATTAGTTTTCCCCCAATTCTGTGCTTAGCCTTATAATATTAATTGAATGGTTATAGAGCTATAATCTAATAGGTTTTTAAACAATCTACATCTTCCAAAGTTTATGCAATAACATGTAAGTATCTTTTTTCTGTTCAAAAATAATGGATTAAATGAAGTTCTAGATCTGACAGATTTAGGAATTAATGTACCCTATATAATATAAGATTATTTATTGCATTTTTTTGTTTTGTTTAGTACTGAAATTTACAAAGAGTTATAAGACTACAAAAAATTTCCCTTTGGCTTTAATAATATTTAAATATGTGCAACTTTGAAAATCCTGATTTATTGAATTTTTATGGAATACAAGTATATGTTATATTATTTGGGTACAGTAGAATTTATAAAATGCTGTCTATAAATTATTAACACTGATAATTAAAGTAACAACCTTTAAAAATAAAGTTTTAATATTAACAGTGATTTCTAAAGTGATAATGTTGATAAGCATAACATTCCTTAAATTTTTACATTTAGAGCTAAGTGTGGCCTTATTGACATTTTATTGCTTAATTAATTTAGAGTTTTGCCAAAAAGAAATGACAAGAAATATGCTATCAGTATTAATTGCAATTTAAGATATTGATAGTACAGGCATAAAATTACTGTTTTTTCATACAAAATTGAAAATTGAACAAAAACCAGAGAAACTGATGTAGATTACATTAAAATTATTTATTGTACAATAAAATTGTCAGCTTCATTATTTATGTATAATTTTACAAACACACACACATCCTTTTCATAATTGGCAAAAGAAAGATCCTATTTGTTGGAAACAAGTAGAAGAGGTCTTATCCTGTAATGGCTAAAATTTTAATGATGATACAAACACACACACACACACACACCACATATACACACATAATTTTGCATATTAATAAAATGAAAAATATATGAGAAGTAAAATATATTTAACAATATTTAAAATTAACAAATTAAAAAGAAATAAATTGATTTCCCCTTTTTGTACATTTGATTATTTACCATGTTATCGACATTTAAGACTCCTTAAAAGCCATATTGCTAGTGATTATATTATACATCAGGGCTGTCAAACTCCCGGCCCATGAGCCGGATGCGTCACATTCTGGCCACGTCCACATCCAGTTTAGCTAAGGGGGGGAAAGTCCCGATACATCACATGACGTTGCCGTGAAGCCCTCAGTTTGACACCCCTGTTCTACATGATAGATTGTATGTATGATAGCCATTCTTGCTTAGATTTGATTAAACCTTTGTTGTGTATATACAAGAGGTCTACGTACTATATATACATATATATACTTATTTTTTCTCTTGTCTTCAAGTTTAAATCCTCAATCAGATATTGTCAAAATTATATCTTTCTTCCAGGATTGAGAAAAAATTATTCTTCCTGCTGTAAGCATATTTCTCACTAAATTATAATGTTTTTTCTAAAATTATATCTAGTAAAAAGAGCTGTGATTTTGTTTCAAGTTTAAATTTTATACCCATCACATGTGCTAAAATATGTTTTCTGTTTCATGGCATTTCCAATATTTATTACTTAATTATTTGTCCATTTTGGATATTATTGATGGAGTTGTGTATCACCTATAGGGTATTTTGCACCAATTTTCCTTTAAGTTATAACTTAGTGAAAAAATTATAAATTAATCCATAATTATTCCCATTATTGTGCTGTATTTGCTTCTTTAATATTTTGCATCCATTTTATTATACAATTTTTGTTTGTTCTATCTCTGCATCATACCTAGGTAAAAGATTTTATATGGGTCCTAATAGATGTTGGTTTTTCTAAGAGCATTTCAAATTTTGTCATTGTTCTTAATCCATCCTTCTTTCTTGAAATTCAGTTTTATCCTTCTAGCAGTTTGTAAGTACATCAACCATGATATCTTCTGGCCTTCAATGAGTAGTTCTTGCTGTGTTTTTAATCTATTCATAGAGCCTGAATGAATAATTTCTACATACATTATTACATTTTTCTTGCAGTAACTGCTTTCAACATGAAAAGTATTAGAGGGCCAAGCTAGAGGTAAAATTGCTGGTATTTTAACATCATTTTTACAAGAGAATGTCATGCTCTTATCAAACTTTCTAAAAATGAGTCTTTTTACATTTACAGAAGGGTGTGTCTCTGTAACATAATTTTATCTGAAGTTCGTTAGGTCAACTCCATACGATAATGACACTCTACTATATGGAAATTTTGTACATTTTGTTGTCTATGGCAACAGTTTGCTTATAATATCATTTAAAATTTGAAAGAACAAGATCAACTCGTCTTTTGAATCTTGTAAATTTTTTTGATTTTACTCTATGTCTTTTCCTGTTCCTTATACCCTTGTTGATGATCTCTTGTAAGGTTCTTTTTGATCTTGATATTGCACAGTCAATGGAGATTCATCCTTTTTATGTTATATGTACATTTATGTATGGTCTTGTTTATATTAGACAGTGTTTTGGTTTTATGAATTATGTGGGAAAATGTTAATATGTTCCTCTTGATAGTCAAGTTGGTTTCAATTGGGAACGGGATAAATCAATTACGAATCACGTTTTTTCTTCCCATTAGTCAAGATTGGCTACAGGAATAAAAGGGATTCATTAACAGGATTAATAACCAAAGGTTATTAACAAGTGGTTAGAAAATAAGGGTTAAAGATGTGGATGTGATGCTAAATTATATTCTGAAAATTTAGCACTTATTGAAGCATAAGAAACTTTAGATTTTTTTATGCATGGGGAAACAGCTATGAAAAGTGTTTGACTTTGTATTCAAAGGCAGGTTATCTCATTGTGCCAGATATTAAGAACAAATAAATCTTAAATCATTTACTGAAATATTTTTGATGGTTAATGTTGGACACTATTGCAAAAAAGAAGGGTGAAATTTATGCAGTTCTATCTCATTTGGCAAATCGATGTTTTATGTTTTGGAGATAGTTTAAGAAGTCTATATATAGTTTAATTTATATAGTTTACTAACTTACTATCTGTAATAAATATCAGTTTAGCTAACACTGTGGTTAGGTTCAGACTTCAATGCTATATGCTCGATTGCTTAGAAGTAACTCTTTTTCAACTGAATATAATTTATTACCCCAACTTATTGATGTATTACTAAAGACCTTGTTTTTGGGCAGTTAAAAATCTATTGATTCTGCAATGTTAGGATTTTCATCTGCAAGCAAATTTTTAACAAAAGTATTTCTTCCTGGTTTTGATTTTAAACTAGGTCAAGCAGTATCAGGCTAAAGGTGGTGCAGTGGTTAAATGCAGTACTGCAGACTACCTCTGCTGACTTGTACAGCAGTTTGAGAGATTGAATCCCACCAGGCTCAAGGTTGACTCAGCCTTCCATCGTTCCGAGGTCGGTAAAATGCGGACCCAGATTGTTGGGGGTAATATACTGACACTGTAAACTGCTTAAAGAGTGCTGGAAAGCACTGGAAAGCATTATATAAGTCTAAGTATGATTATTATTATTATTATTAAATATATATAAAATTCTTAATATAATAAAATATGATCCACTGTTTCCAGATCAATAGCATTATAGGGTCAAAATCATTGAGAGATGGGGATTTTTAAAAAAATGTACCCTAAAGCAGAGGTCCCCAACTTTAAAATTCATAATTTTAAATCCCGGGGACCACCAATACAAATCCAGCACACCACTTGCTGAAGCGCCTGGACTCCCTTTGATGGGATGGGATCCTTCCGGCACTTGGCTCAGCCACCTGTTTCTGCAACCTTAAACACTCAATTTGGACCTCAGAAAACAAAACACCAGGATCTCTCATCTCTCTCTGTATCTCTCTCTCATCACTTTCTGTATCTCTCTTTCTTGCTCTCTCATCTCTCTCTGTATCTCTCTTTCTCATCTCTCTCTCTATCTCTCTTTCTCATCTCTCTCTCTCTCTCTTTGTATCTCTCATCTCTCTCCCATCCTCTCTCTTTGTCTGTCTCTCTTTGTCTGTGTCATATCTCTCACTCTCTCTTTCTTTCATCTTTCTCTTTCTCTCTCATCTCTCTCTTTCTGTCTCTCTTTCTCCTCCCTACCTCTCTCATCTCTTTCTGTCTCTCTCTCTCTCTGTATCTCTCTTTCAACTCTGTCTCTTTCTCTCTGTGTATTTCTCTCTCATCTCTTTCTTCTTTCTCTCTCTTTGTCTGCCCATTGGTCAGTGTGAGCAGCTCCTCCACCAGGGTGTGCCGCAGACCACCAAAATTTTCTCGCAAACCACCAGTGGTCCCTGGACTACTGGTTGGGGACCTCTGCCCTAAAGCATATTGGATAGCAATACTTTTAATCTGGATTTTGAAAAGGCTATTCTGTATTTACTTAAAATGATTAAAATACTTATTTTTTGTCAAGACCACATCAAACCCAAAATTACTGTAGATAATTTGTACAGTATAGAGTAGACAGATTTGCCAATACATGGAAAATATCAAAGATTGCTAATAGCCTAAGTATCTGAAAGTGATGACAACTGCAAGAAATGTTGTGACTCAGAGGTGGCAAGAAAATGAATAAGAAAGGCATTATTTGGTTAGCTTATCACATATAGAAATGATAGTGGTGAAGCACATATGAGACTATTTCTATTTCCTCTACTGGGGAGTGGTAAAATCTTTCTTTCATAGGGATGTTATTGAATCTTTCTTCTCACAACATTGATGGGAAAACTTTGTAGTGGGCAAGGATAAATGTTGTAATGTAAGATATATGTGTTACTGGGGTTTGGGAAAATGGTCTGTACAAAAATCTCATGCCTTACAATATCAAAGTTTGCTTATTCTGAAACAAATTAGCATTTACTTTTTTTCCTTCTGCGGTATCAATCCAAGGAATAGTTGACCAATAGCCTTGATGAGACCTATCTTCCATGGGAGTATATTGTTTTACAAGATCAGGGTAGTCAGATGCTACCAAACAACAAAAACAACAAGATCAACAACCAAAGGAATTTAATTCAGTTTTTCTAGCCAGAAAGCTTAATATAAATTTAATCTAGATTTTAATTTCAAGAGGAAACACACTAAGAAACTCACAGCAGAGTTCTTAAAACTTTACATCACTTCTATACAGCTTAAGTCACATTAGTAACAAACCTCAATGCCATATAGCAGATGGCTAATCAATTGAGCTTTGATTTTTATTTTTACTGTGGCAAAAAACCCAAGGTCACTGCTATTATCATGGCTGTCAAACAGACAAGTGCATTGGAAAGTTGATTGTCCTCTGTAGAGACATCCTTTTCCTGTGGATTCCATGTTGCTAAAGCTTGGAAGGATATGCCCAAATATTCATGGAGTGTGATGTCGAAAGAGGGGATGTTATGAAGACGTGAGCATCGTGGCATCATGATACAATGTGTGTCCCTTTTGCATATGCATTTTGTGTATGCTTATCTAAAGGGTAGAGCTGGCATTGCAATGTCATCTTGCTTATTTCATCTTCCCGACATCACTATGGACACCTCCATAAATCTTTGAATACCTTAATTTGATTAATGCAAAAGCTGAACATTTTCCAGGAATTATTTTTTCTTTTTGGGTGGTGGTGGCAGAAATGTGACTACTTTAGCTTTGTTAAAATGAAGGACAAACTGTTTCTAAATACAATAATTGGCAAAAGCAAGGTGGATCTGAAGCCCTTTTACTTTAGGGAGATGATTGCTGCATTGTCAGAGTATAAAGGAATGGAAAAAGCTCAACAGTGTAACACAGAGAGATGAAACTCAGAGTTGAAGCCAGCAAATTAATATGAAAATTAAAAGGCACAAAAATCCAACCTCTTTCACCTTTTTATAATTATGAATTATAAATAAAGGTTTGTTGGAAGAACAATAACAAAACTGTATTATATTGTTTCCATGTAATTTCATAATCAGCAGCAAAAGATATCAGTCAAGAAAAGAAGCAGCCAATTTCTCCCAAAGTCTGTGTCTGGGGATCAAATCAAAGACTGCTTTTAAATCTACAAAGGCAACCTAGAGAATCCCTTGCAGACTATTAGCATGGGTTTTTTTTTTCCAATTATGGTGAAGAATAAGGTACTTATCAAACTACCACAGCCCCTTCCAGCAACTTCTTTACATTATCCCGCAACATCCAGGCTGCAGGTTTTGCGGGAGTCCTCTTTTTGAACAGGGTGCCAATTTACAGTCCCTCAGACTGTTGGGGGGCTAGACTGGCTGGCTGGGCATGGCTAAGTGGTCATGTGACTGGGTGGACATGGCCAATTTAGCAGTCCATTAAACAATAAACACAAATTAAACTTTAATTTGTTATGCTCCTGGTGGTGGAAAGCAGGTTAGTGAAGGGATGTGGCTTCCTTCAGGTGTGTGTGAGGGACTTAGGTTTGTTTGTGTGTGTATGTGTGTGTGTGTCTTTCTCTCTCTCCCTCCCTCCCTCTCTCTCTGGAGACGAGGGAGGCCAAAAATGGACTAATTTTTTTCCTCCTTGGGCTCCAGAACGTGGGTGGGGCTGGTGGGTAGGTGAGGCGATTTGGGCGGGGCAGCCTTGTGGTCCCACACAATCCAGATTAATGGCTTTGGCAGGCCATATCTGGCTCAGGCCATAGTTTGAGGACCCCTACCTTATATACAGTAGAACTTGCTTATTTTATTTCAAAAGTTAGCTAGGTCCTTTCTGTGTCTTGCTTGGATATTTAATGAATCATAATACCTAATTTTATAACATATCTATTAATTATATGTCTGCAGAATATTATTCAAATTTATTCTGAATAAATGTAAAAAATATTTTGAGAAGATGGATGGAGCTGGCAGCAATCTTCCAAATCTTCATTTTGATTAGGCAGGAAACATTTAACACTATTTAAGCAATGCAGTCTGGGATGGTGAAATCATCATTGAACTCTATTTAAAAATAAAACAAAACCCTATCCCTCCTGTACATATTTTAGAAATTCAGATAAATTTCAAAAGAAGTAGACAATTTTCATCTAGCTTACACATTGCTACATTAAAATTAATGATGATTTTTCTTTAACTTTTCTAAAAATAATGCTCCATGATTGATAAAAAAGTGCTACTAGAAGGAATCCCACCCAATTCCAGAAATTTATTTCCACTATATTCATTCCAATGAATTTTATTTCCAATATACATTCCAATTCCAAATAGGACATTAGTGCAGGGACACTTTCCTATTCTCCTACCAGCTGGCATGTAGAGATCGTTGCTAACAATCAATAAAATGGACTTTGTGTTTTACCCCAACAGAAACATCATAGCCTGTTTTCTTCAATCTCCCAACATGAACACAAGATCTGTTTCTTGATCTATTACCACAATTTGCACTCCATCAAGTTATAATTCCCTGTATTCATGCATTACTTTGGGTTTATTTTTATTGAACTATCCTTGCTCTTTGAGAATCCATTCCACCAAATTTGCCAAAGTAAGTAGTAGCAGCTGGCTGCCTTGGCTCACATGAAAAAAAACCCTCTAAGGAGAATTGACATGGGCATTATATGGATAACTGGGAAAATTTTTAAATCCTAGAACAAAGCATTGACAAACAACTTGTATTGTCAGGACAACATGAGTATTAAGCCATCAAGAATCAAGACTTATACAAACTTCACTTACTTTACTTATATTTCCCCATAATTTGCTGTGTTGTGGTGGTGGTAACCTGTCCGAATATTTTATTTCAGCTCATCTCAATCTTGATATTATATATGAATAAGTAAATATTAAATAAGTAAATAAGTAAATATGTAAATACAGGTTTCAGAAATAACTATATGAAATAACTATCCCTGGTGGACAATTGGTCCTATGATATAGTAACTATCAGATCTAGGTCAAAATGGCAAAGCACGTGGTCATGGATTAATAAATCAGGAACTCACCATCTGATATCTCAAAGACTATATTATATGTAGTGTTCAGAAGCCACTGTATAGCTCCAAACATTCTATTAATTTTTAATAGAAAATGAAAAATGCAATGTATATAGTAAATAGTTATATTAATTGCATTTAATTCAGGAAATAGTAATATCCTTGAAGCAAACTCATTTGAATCCCAATTTTACTGTTACCCTGACTCTTCTCAGTTCTTTAACAAGTTAAAGAACCCACTTTCTCTACCCACTTTCTTGAGTGCAGTCCTCGACATGGCATTCAAAAATACAGAGTGGTCACCATCTGGGACAGAGTTGTTCGATAAACAATAACCCCGGTCATTGTCAAGGTGAATCTGTAGAAAAACAATTCTGAATGATAACAACAATCCATGACCTTACTGCGCCAAGAAAGTGAAAGTAATAGTAGAATGCTGGGCAATCAAAAGTCTGCTTATAGAAGAAGCTTTGTTGATTTATGTATGCATTTATGAATCAGATGCAGGGATGGGTTTCAGCCGGTTTGGCACGGTTCGGAAGAACCCTTTGTTGGATTTTGCGCAAATTGGAGAACCGGGAAATTACACTGGCAGGTTTTTGACCAAAAATTTTTGGGGGGCTGCTGGGCTTTCCCACCCACCCACAGTATCTAGATACCTTTATTCGGGCTGCATGGGCATCAATTTAGATTTCTAAAGAAAAACTTCCTGCAGAAGCCTCTAGGTGGAAAAACAGCTATGGCATGCTGTCCCGTCTATCAGCTGTGCTGCAAACAGAAGAAATAAAGGTAGCTATAGTGTACAGGCAAGTGAAAAGGCTCAATTTCTTTTTAAACTGACCACCTAACCATGCCCACTAAGCCACGCCCACTAAGCCACGCCCACATAACTGGCTGGTAAAAAATTGAAACCCACCCCTGATCAGATGGCAATTACTATATCATTATCTCTTACAGTGGTAGTGCAGAACATGGAAAGGGAAATGTTCAGAGAAATAACCCACCATGCAGCACTGATTCCCCAGTCAGAATGATTCCTTTCTATTTTATAATGTTATGATATTCAAGATGTTCCTTCTCCTTTTTTTCTTCTGTAACCTTGCATTTTTGGAGTTGCTTTCTGTGGAGTTAAATGCTAACATAGCCTTTTGTTCAGACCCTCAATTGATTTGAATGAGAAGGAATAGGGAAGGTGGGGATATATTTTTACAGATGTAACATCTCATGTATGTCCTGTACTATGTAAATGTCACTCGAAACAGGTAAAGCTGCCACAAGACATCCTGACTGTATTGGTGATAACCTAAATTTGCATGCCAACTGTTAACTTGCTTGGGGAATAACTGGATATGGTAGGCATTCTGAATTAATGTTCATCTCAATTATTTGTTGTTGATTTCCTAGAGGAGATCAACCCTGACTGCTCCTTAGAAGGCCAGATCCTGAAGATGAAACTTAAATACTTTGGCCACCAA
>JANHFQ010004520.1:2673-13128 GCA_032468035.1 Aparallactus werneri
TCTTGTTCTTCCTTTGGTAGTAGGAGTACATCTTTATAGGTGTTAGGAATGTCACTTTCTTTTATTAGGTAAATGTTGGCTATTACATCATTGTCATCAAATCTTTTTGGAGGAATGCCTTTGGTGGTACAGTTAGATTTTCTTATTTGGGTGGTATCTATGTCATCTTCATCTTGCGAAGATTCACCGTCATTGTCATTTTGCTCAGATTCATCTGGGCATTTTCTCCTTCTACAATGCGGTGTATCTTGTTTCTTTGTTGTGTTATTTTGCTTGGAGCAATATGGTGCTAAGTCATTGGAATGTATTTTTGACCAGTTAGCGTTTTGTTGAAAGTTTGCGTCCTTGGATATGTATGTTTTGAAATCATCGTCGCAGAATCTGTAGCCTTTTGTTCCATTACCATAGCTTACGAATGTGAGAAGCATGGATTTTGGTTCTCCGTTGTTTCGTTGTTCTCTTGGTAATACTTACCTCGAATGCTTTGGATCCAAAAGTTTTGATGTGTGACATATTTGGTTTTTTACCATGTACTATTAAGTAAGGTGTTTGATTTATTGTGCTGGTCCAGGTTCTGTTGTTAAGATAGTTTGCGCATATTATGGCTTGTGCCCAGAGTTTGGGGTTGGCTTCTGCATCTGCAATGAGGCTATCTTTCTTTTTCTGTAGTTCTCCATTTCTTCTTTCAACCACTCCATTTTGAGCTGGTGAGTAAGGAGCAGTGGTCATATGGTGTATGCCCTTTTGGGCTAGCCAGTCTTTGAATTCTTGTAATGTGAATTATCTGCCTCTGTCGGTTTTTATGTTGGATATGCGTACATTGTGTTTGGTTTCAATGTGAGCATAAACATTTTGAAGTATTTATAGGCTTCAGATTTATTTTTTAGTATGTAGACATGACCAAATATGCTATGATTGTCTACGATATTTAAGAAGTATTTTTTGTGTCCATAGGATGGTGGAAATGGACCTACGATGTCCATGTGTACTAGTTCATAGATATGTTTGGCTCTGTAGTTGGATTTCTTTGGGTAAGGCGTGACCTTTGACTTTGATTGTTTGCATATGGTGCATTCAAGGTAAGTATTACAGTTTTCTATGTTTAATCCTTCAGCATAGTCTTGCATTTTGTTTATAATGTCAAAATTGGCATCATCTGGGTTGGATGTTGTTTTTGGCCTTTTTGTTGGGGTTGTTGTGTGGTTGGCATTGTCTATTACTTTGCGTTTTTTGGGTGTTCTTTTGGGTTGTGGTTCAGTTGCTGTTATTACTCCTTTTGGTAGTGGTTTATTAGTGATTAATTCCCCTTCTGGGTTGTTGCTCCAATTTTCCCAATGTGGGTATTTTTGGTCTTGTGGTGATATGTAGTATAAGTTGTTCTTCCGGGTTACTGTGGCGATGATATATTCTTGTGGAATGTTGATTTCGCCAGTATGTATGTAACCCTTGTCGGAATCAAAAGCGAATTTGAATCCGTAGTCATCGCATAGTTGGGAAACACTTAGAAGGTTGTTTTTTATATCTGGTACAAGTAGGACATTGTCAATGTCACCCAGTATGGGAACTGTGACTGTTCCTTCTCCAGTGACTTTGGTTTTGTTTCCATTTGCTACTTGTACTGAATTATTGTTTTGTTGTAAATTTTTGAATCTGGCATGTTTGGAGGCTATGTTCCTCGAGGCTCCAGAGTCTATGATCCAGTGGTTTTTGGTTTCATTGTGTTGGGGTTCGTGGATCGTGAGGTAAGTTGAGTTTTCGTTGTAGTTATATCTGTTCCTTCCTCTGTCATATCCCCTTCTGGGTCTTCTGCCTCCTCTATATCTTGAGTATGGTTGGAATTGTCTGGGTGGTCTGAATTCTTGGTATTAATGGCATTCGTTGTTGTGGTATCCTAGGTTACCACAGTTGTTGCATTGTGGGATATTTGGATGATTGGTATCACCGGTTGTGCTATTTATACTTTCTGTGTAATGTTGTTGTGGGTATCTTTGATTTCTGTTGAAGTACTGTTATTTTCTGGTTGGATGCGTGGTTTTTGTTCACATTGATGTTGTTTTGCATCTCTTTGTCTATTGTCTTCTTCAATCATTTGTTCTGTGTGGTAAGATAAAGTTAGTTCTTCTTTGTTTTTGGAGTTCATGGCTGATATGAAGTGTCCCCATGTGTGTTGGTTGAGAGATAGCATAACTGCTATGAGGGTTTCTATGGTTGTTGGATGTCCACCTCTTGTTAATCTGTCTCTCATAACTTTAAGGTGTATGATGTGTCTGCGCATATCATCACCTGGTTTGAAGTTTATTTCGTAAAAGTCTCTGGCTAGCCTAGTGGTTGCACCTGTGCTGTCTTTTTGGTAAAGTTTTTGAAGTTTGATCCACATGTCGTTTACTTCCTTTATTTCGTTAACAGTGCTGTGTAGAGATGTGTCTATGGAACTCAGTAGTATAGTATAAGCTTTGTGATTGATGTTGATGATTGTGTTGTTCCATGGTTTCGGTGGTGGGTGTGACACAATCCATAATAAGTTTTCTCTGGTGAGAGCAAGTTGCACTTCTATTTGCCATTCGTGGAAATTTTCACCTGTGGATTTTAAAATTTTATTGTTTTTGTCAGCTGATGAGAAGTTATTGTGTATTTGGGTAGGTTGTTTAGCATTTTCAATTGCTAGTGGCATCATGCTTTTTGGTATCCTCATTGTATTTCCCATGGTTTCGCTTGGTGGTAGCATGTCATCATCAGCGTTGTTGTTTTCAATTTCAGTTGATAGGTTATATTCTCGCGATTTTTCTTGATTTTTTGATATATTTTTGTGTTTTTTTGTAGTTGTGACAGTCGTAAAGCAAGGACTTCAGGTAGGTTAGACTGCGCATGTGCAATTTCTGAATTTTCTTGTATTATTTGGGATCGTGCATGCGCAGTATTGCTTTCGGTTTTGTATTGCAGGAGGGAAGACGTGTTTTCTTCCTCTCCTGCCTGTGAGGCCTGGCTCTCAGCCTCTGAAGAGCTGGTGAGTGAAAAGCATCGCGGTGGTGGCTGAGGCGGTGAAGATCATGTCGGTAAATTTTGATAAGGTGTATTTTTGTTTGTTGATGCTGGGGATCGGCGAGAGGAGTCGGGTGGAGTTTGGGAGTAGCGGCTCGGGGGTTGCGGCGGTGGCGGCGGGCTTCTATGGCTGGGGTGAAGTGGCGGTAGTGGCATTTTGGAGCAGCAGCGGGATCGGCGTGATGAATTGGGGACTTTGGGGGAGGTGCGGGGGGTGTTGTCCAAATCTGATGTGTTCATGTTTGCCAGTATTTGGGCAAACATGTCCATTAGGGCTTTCATTTGCTGTGCTTTCTTTTGTTTTTTTTTGTTTGCATCGCTGTATTGCTGCGGTGAATGGGGAGGGGGTTTGAGTGTTTTTGCGGATTTGCAAAATCAGTGTTTTTAAATTTTTATTTCTGTTATTTGTTGTCTGTTATTTGTTGTTGTTGTATGGTTGGGGGTTATGGAAGCCCTCGTGGTGTTCATGGGTGCTGCCATATTGGATCTACTACTGCCCGGATGCTGGTCATGTTTCTTGCCGCATCGTGGTGGTCGTTTTGAAATTTTGGTGGGGGGGTATTTCTGTCCCTTTTGTTTTTTGGTTTTGGGAGCCCCTGGGGGTAGGAGATAGGAAATTTTCTTGTTCTCTTACCGGGCTGGAGGTGGGAGGGCTTTGGCAAAAAATGGGGTGTGCAAAGGTTGAAAACGCAATGCACTGAGGCCAGAGCCATTGGTGATCTCACCAGCCGGGTGGTGGGAAAAAAGCAAGGTGCAAGGTGCCAAAGATTGGGGCGGAGACATGGGCAGAGGCACAGTGCCAGTTTTTCAGAGGTGGCTTCAGGTGGAAGACTGGGTGTGGTCTGGCAAAAATGTTGTAACAATCAAAATATCATTTTTTTTAAAAAAACTGGCTAGAAAACTCTTTATCCCCACCATCTGAGATAAAAGATACCTATATTAAAATATGCATCCAGCATGGGAAACAAAAAACCTTAACAAGCTGCTCAAACATGAATAGTTGTAAGACAAAGATTATCTGTAAAATCTATTCCTTTTCTGTTAAATCCACTTTTGTACTGGCAGATAAATTGTAAAAATAATTTCTGGTTACATTGTTCCCAAATATTCTTGATGTCTTCTACAGTATTGCTCCATGGATTCATGGGTCGAAGAACAGAAAAAACTATTGTTTCAAGTCCATCTGGTCCATCTGGTCCTTTAACTTTCTAAAATCAGCATTCTAACACCCTTTTTACTTTTTTACCAAAAATATGCATATATTTTCTTTCTTTGGGGATAGAAAGAAACACTTCTATCATAACAAAGCGTATTTGATGCATTACCTATAAACAGTGATAAAAAAATTGAAAAACCAAACAGTCCAATAGAAATATCTCTTAAGAAAGGGTTTCCCACCCCCTTAGCAGATGGTGTGGTTTTGTGTCGCTGCTTTTCTAAGATATTTGTTAAGATCAAGAAATATCTCATACCTCAAAGTCCAAGAGAGAAACTAGATCATTTCCTATCTTTGAGTATTCTGATTGATTAATTGATTTTAATATTGCTATGTATGAAATACGTTTTTGTAACATTCCCTGTGGAGTTTTCTTTCCTTCTTCAATGTTACAAAGCTGTCATTTGCAGCTGTTGCTGAACGGATATGATGTCATGACCTGAACACATAGCCTTGAAAGAACTGTTGTTTGAAACAGCTGCTTGAAAAAAAAAACAACCAATGAGTTTTCCTTCCACAATAGGATTTTCAAAAGAAGAAAGAGAGGATATGATTAGTAATATCATAAAAAATTCCACACATTGTCCTTTGGCAAATATTGTATTATCCTGATTGTTAAGCAAAGATTTTCCTAAATGTCAGCATTTTCCTTGATGCTTTTCTCTCTTTTTCTAGTTTGGAAGGAAAATATTGAATAACTTTTGATACATACTCTCTTGATTCTGAAAGAATTGAAAACAACTTCCTTGGACAGTTTCAATTAGATATGGGTGGGAACCACATTGTCTGAATATGGACTTTTCCAGAGCTTAAGGGATTATTGAAAAGAAATCTAACTCTCTGTGCTGCATCCTGGAATATCATGGCCAGAGAAAATATTCTCACCAGGATTTTTCTTACTGCTTATTGAGGAATTGCCAGATTCTTTTACAGATCGTGTAGTTTGGCTGTGTTTCCAGAACTGGCCCAAACTGGAAAAGAAAGTTTATAAGAAAAAATATCATCTAAAAGCAAGCAATTGATTAACAGTTCAGCCAATCCTCTTACTGTTAAGAGGAACATGATCTTGCATTTGTGCTAGATTCCAGATAGAAGGATTTACTTAATGCTGTGGATATAGTTTGCTTGTATTTCATTAAAGCATTTGCCAAAGTAAACTACAGCTACTTCTCGCTAAGATAGAACAAGGGGTAGACAGTACCATCACCAGATGGATTTGCAACTGGCTAACCAACCACACTGTTGGAATTTCCTTGGCTGTGGACATATTCAAACTGTCCAATGGAAGGAGATCAACAGAATCTCCATATCTATAGGTGGAGCTTTTATGTGTATAAAAGCTCCTGCACATTAGTGCTAAATGCTCTCGCTTGTTTTGCTTTTGCTTGCTTGCTCTTGCTATGCTCTTGTTCTACTTAGCTCTGCTGTGCTCTCTTAGTATGCTCAGGATTGCTCAGTATGGCTATCTGTATTGGCTTTCAATAAACCTCTTTACTTTGTAAGCATCTGACTATGCATCTACTTAATGCAACACCAGGGAGCTTCTCATGAACCATTGAGTCTCATGGAATTTAACTTTAACAGTTGGTAGCTAGAGGTAGGTTCGAGACCCCCCTTGCCTATCCAAATAATGGAGGACAACACTGCGGCCATGGGAATTTCTAAGGCCTAAGCAGTGGGGACCGGGTCCTGGCACATTGACATCCGATATAGGAATGTCAGGCAGTTAGTCGAGATGGGATTCATCAATACCATCTACTGTAAATTCCAGATTGCGGACATTTTGACCAAGCCACTGCCTGTATATCAGCATAGGTACTTTTGCAGAGAACTGTGTCTCACAGAATAAGTTTGCTTGATCCCTGGTTGTTTGGATATTATTTTGATTTCATGTATGTATGTTACAAGTAATGGTAACAATGTGTCAGAGAGTCGACACTATGTTATTATGTACAGCTTGTAAGTTTTGCTGTCCACAGCAGAAAATTGAAGGGGAATTGTTTGAATCTCCTTGGCTGTGGACATATTCAAACTGTCCAATGGTAGGAAATCAACAGAATCTCTATATTTATAGGTGGAGCTTTTATGTGTATAAAACCTCCTGCACATTAGTTCTAAATGCTTTCACTTGTTTTGCTTGCTTTGTTGCTCTTGTTATGTTCTTGCTCTACTTAGCTTTGCTATGCTCTCTTAGTATGCTTCTCGTGAACCATCGACTCTCTCAGAATTGAATTCTAACACATACTCAGTGGGTAGTCCTTAATGGAACTACATCTACAGGGAGGAAAACATGCAGTGGGGTATTTTGGGGCTCTCTCTTAGATACAATATTCCTCAACATTTTTGTAAATGTTCTAGATGAAGGAATAGAAAGAGAACTCATCAGATTTGCTAATGACAGCAAACTGAGAGGAAATGCCAACACTTTGGAAGATAAGACTTGAGATTCAGAAGGATCTTGACAGAGTTGAATATCCTATTCAACAAGATGCAATTCAGCCATGAGAAAAGTAAGATCCAGAACTTAGGCAGGAAAAACTAAATGCATGGGTATAGAATAGGTGATATTCTATTCTATAGGTGATATTCTATTCTAACAACAGTATCTGTGAGAGGGACCTAGCTATCCTAGTGTACCACCTCTTAAATATGAGCCAGCTACAGCTGTCAAAAAAACCAGTGCAGTCCTATGCTGCATCAACAGAGCATTAGGATTAGGGTTAGGTTTGGAATATTGCATTCAGTTCTAATCAACATGATAGAAAAAAGATGCTGAGACCCTAGAAAGAGTGCAGACAAGAGCAAGAAATATGATAACGATAAAGGGATTAGAGGCTAAATTATATGATGAATGGTTAAGGGAACCAGTTATGTCTAAATTAATTTAGATAAGGATTGGGGTGATATAATAGAAGTCTTCCAGTATTTGAAAGGTTCCCACAGAAAAAAGGGAGTCAAAAGCACCTGGGGGTGGGACAAAAAGCAATGTAAACTCATTAAAGAGAGCTCCAGCCTGGAACTAAGAAGAATTTTCCTGACAGTGAGAGTAATATTAGCATTTTTCCGCTCTTATTATGTCTGTAGATAATTGCCCTGCTGCCCTGTTTAAGGTGACCTGCTCCCTTTTAAATCATGGAGTGAGGGATGAGCCTTTACAGGTACAGGCAGAGGAATTTGCTCAATATTTGTTGGACAAAGTCTCTCTGATCCTGAAGGACCTTGATTCCATCTGGGCAAGTGCCACAGAGGTAACCAGGACTGGTCTTAGTCAGGTTTTTTGGACAGAATTTGGCCCCACTATCCCTGATGATGTGGACAAGGCCATGAGTGTGATGAGTGCCTCCACCTGCCTGCTGGACCCGTGCCCCTCCTGGTTTGTGGCATCTAGCTGGGAGGTGACACGAGGCTGGCTCCAGACAGTTATTAAAGCTTCATTGAGAGAGGGATCAGTACCGCTGTCTCTGAAGGAAGCTGTGGTGAGACCCCTCCTCAAGAAGCCCACTTTGGACCCAGCTATCTTGAAGAACTTTCGTCCAGTCTCCAACCTCCTCTTTGTAGGGAAAGTTCCGGAGAAGGTGGTGGCTCATGGATACCTTGGATGAAGTGGATTATCTAGACTCCTTCCAGTCTGGCTTCAGGCCTGGGTATAGCACCAAGACGGCATTGGTCACATTGGTCGATGATCTCTGGTGAGCCTGGGATCAGGGGCATGCCTCCGTCCTGGTGCTACTTGACCTCTCAGCAGTTTTTGATACCATCGATGATGGTATCTTGCTGTGCCGCCTGGAGTGGGAGGGTCTGGGAGTGTCTGGGAGTGGGAAGCACCGTGTTATGGTGGTTCTCCTCCTACCTCTCTGGATGGATGCAAGTGGTGTTGGCAGGGGGGCAGAGATTGAGGCCAAGGCCCCTGGTTTGCGGGGTGCCTCAGGGCTCGGTGTTCTTGCCCCTACTGTTTAACATCTATATGAAGCCGCTGGGTGAGATCATTCGAAGCTTCAGGGTGAAGTAACATCAGTACGCTGATGATACTCAGCTCTTCATCTCCACTCCAGAACAATCCAATGATGTCATCAAGATGATGACCCAGTGCCTGGAGGCTGTGGGGGTCTGGATGGGGATTAACAGGCTCAAACTGAATCCAGACAAGGCTGAATTGCTGTGGGTGTCGGCCTCCCAGGTCCATCACCATTTTACTCTGGTGATGGGGGGGTAGGTGTTGACCCCCTCCAAGAAGATATGCAGCTTGGGTGTCCTCCTGGATCCACAGCTGAAATTTGACCAACATCTTGCAGCTGTGGCAAGGGGGACTTTTGCTCAGATATGCCTGATCCACCAGTTGCGCCTCTTTCTGGACCGGGACACTTGCTCACAGTGACTCATGCCCTTGTTACCTCACAGTTGGATTACTGCAATGTGCTCTACATGGGGCTGCCCTTGAAGAGCATTCGGAAACTACAGCTGGTCCAGAATGCAACCACACAAGCAGTTGTGGTGCCTCACGACGTACCCATATAACATCACTCTTGCGCAAGCTGTACTGGCTACCGGTGGGTTTCCGGATTCAATTCAAGGTGCTGGTTCTTACCTTTAAAGCCCTATATGGCATCAGGCCAGCTTACCTTGGAGAGTGCCTTCTGCAACCATTTGCCTCCCAGCAACCAACCAGGGCCCATAGAGTCGGCCTTCTCCAGGTGCCACCGATTAATCATTGTCGATTGGCGGCGCCTAGCGCAAGAGCCTTCTCAACTGCCCTCTGGAACGAGCTGCCCACGGGGATCCGGATTATCCTGGACCTTCTCACTTTCTGCCGGGCTGTTAAAACTTGCCTTTTCCAGCGGGCCAGTGGGGGATAAGTACACCACTCAGGGGGTTTTAAATGTATTTTAATTGTTATTGTAAATATGGGGTTTTTACTGTATTATTATATGTTTAAACTGTTGTACACTGCCCTGAGTCCTACGAGATAGGACAGCATAGAAATTTTAATTAAAAAATAAATAAATAAATAAATAAATAAATAAATAAATAAATAAAAAAAATAAAATAAAATAAAAATAAATTAACTAATGGAACAGCTTCCCTCCCAGTGCTCCATCAGTGCTGGTTTTCAAGAAAAGCCTGGACAATAATTTGTCTGAAATGGAATAAGAAGTCCTTTTTTGGGCAGGGTGTTGGACTGGAAGGGGCCTTCCAGCCCAATGATTCTAAATGGGCAGTAGAGCTCTACCTGTCTCAATCAGAAATGCAACCTATGATAAGCTGCTTCATGTGGTTAAGCTATAACAGTGATTCTTAGTGGTGATATAGAATCTATTTTCAGAAAGGTGATTTGTTGGGTTTACCTAATCTTATCCAAAGCCTATAAATTAGTACTTCTACAAGTACTTCAAACTGGAATAGTCTTGTTTACATAACGCTCACAATGGAACTGTTTTCAGTTTGTACTAGATTTCAGTATACTTAAGCTTCATTGTGGAATTATTCTGCCTATGATGAGCCATTTCTTCAGTCATGCTGTACTTTCTTTTTTCAATTGTATTTAAAGACATTTCAGGTTAAAAGGTAGATTTAGAAATATATTTATTTTCCCCAGAAAGTGGGAAAACACCATTTTAAAATTCAAAGTTTTTTTCCCCCACAGGCATTAATAGAAACAGGAAGCAATTGATGTGAGTTAATTTAACTTGCTTATTTCCTCCTCTTGCTAAGGTGATTATATGTATATAAACATAAAAATACAGAGCTCAATAGAGTCACCCGGTCCTTGATCATTATCACTGTACTGTCTCTCTTGAGAGAGGCTTGTGTTATGGGAGAGAATTATCTGTTTGCATATATTTGTACATATTTGGAATGAATCCATCATAAAAGCTATGTGGCTCCCACTCTGATGTTATTCCAGAAGTCCTTGAAGCTTTGGCTCTTTTCCCAGGCATTGGGTTAGACTGGCTGGATGTGATTTTTTTTTGTATATATTTTGTATTCAGCAGCTGGGTCCCATCTTGTCTATTTATTCTGTAAACTTTTGTTGTTGTTCTATTGCGAGCCACCCAGAGTCAATTTGGAGTGGGGAAGCACTGAAATAAAAAAAATAATACATAAATGTTGTTCTTCTTTATGAAGAGACTAGCTGATTACCCGGCGTTGCCCGTGAATTTTTTTGTGGGAATGCATTATTTGAAGGGGAGAATAAATGTTAG
>JANHFQ010004524.1:6820-17919 GCA_032468035.1 Aparallactus werneri
TAAAAACATACAATACAAATATTAAAAATTAATTAAATCATAGTTAAATCCAATAAATTCCAATTAAAAGTGTGGGGGGAAATTTAAAATTTAAAAAATTTAAGACCAATTTAAAATGACCCGACGTGTAACCCTAAAATATTTGGTGGATCAACCACGTCTTTAGGGCACGGCGGAAGGAACATAGGTTGGGGATCACCCATAGCTCCGATGGCAAGGTATTCCAGAGGGTAGGGGCTCCCACAGAGAAGGCTCTCCTCCTGGGTGTCTCCAACTGACACTGTCTGGCCGAAGGCACCCTGAGGAGGCCGACTCTGTGGGAGCGAGTCGGGCGATGGGAGACTATTGATGGCAGAAGGTGGCCTTGCAGATACTCTGGTCCTAAGCCATATAGGGCTTTGAATGTCATTACTAGTACCCTAAATTGCACCCGAAAGACCACTGGAAGCCAATGCAGACCGCGCAGGAGTGGTGTGACATGGGAGTACCGTGGCACCCCCATGACTACCCGTGTGGCCGCATTTTGCACCAGCTGAAGTCTTCGGGTGCTCCTCAAGGGCAGCCCCATGTATAGAGCATTACAGTAATCCAACCGCGAGGTGAGGAGTCAATCCACCTTGTTGCTGGTTGTCCTCTTCTTCCGAGCTATGTTCTATGTAGGCATCTGCTTCTTCTGCCTTTACTTGCCCGTTTCCCCACCTTCTCCGTTTTAAGGACCGCCCCTTTTTTCCCCCTTGCTGAGGTCTCTGCCCTGGAGCTGATGCTGCTGTGCCTGTAACCTTCCTTTGCAGCTGCTTATGTGCTGCCAGTGCCAGCTGGAAAGCCCGTGATAAAAAAAATTTTTTGCTGACACATCAGAAATAAATGTGTTAGGAGTCTTTCAGTATTATTATCTCATTATAACTATTTTGCTGGCTCTCTCGCAGGATGGTAAACAATAGCTGTGTTTATTGGAGGTCATGAATTCATAAATATGCACCTCTGTGTGTGGTCTGCCAACAACTCTGATTTTGTGTGGAGAGAGGGGAGAGAGAGAGAGAGAGAGAGAGAGAGAGAGGGAGAGGAGTAAAAAAAGGTGAAAGCTGACTTTTTTTGACATCATCTTCTGTTGACAGACCCTGTTTGCCTCATTTCTTAAAATGATATATCAGAATGCAGTAACTAAACATGGGAAGCCAGATGGTTAATTGAGATATTTAGGTCAGTTTGACGGAATGTTGTTGTTTTTTCTTTCTCCACAGACGAAAGCATGCAGAGAGCATAATTGTAGAATGGGAAATTGGAACGTATTTTCTGGGAAACACCAACCAGCTAGAGTCATATCTCCGGCCAGTTTGTACTCATGGACACTCTTTGAAAAAGCCATGAACGAAATTCCTCCGTTCTGACAAACAGCACTGCAGAGTCATCAATATGTTTTCTTCTGCAGGGCAAAAGTCCACCTACTTGGGTAGGAATTCTCAAACTTTGCTTCAGGATCTTCCAGGGAGGTCACTAGAAACACAGGAGGCAGGGACCTGATTTTTCTTTCAACTTGATTCCACTTTCATTAGCCCAGAGGGACGTGGTTAAAAAAGGCTCCAGAGGGCAGTTGTAGCAATCCAGAGTTTGAGATCTGTGATATAACCTGTGGCTTAAAATTTAAATATTAAAATCAGATTATTTTTTTACATTGCCCAATCCAAATTGCATAAACACATTTCTTTTATTAGTCATTCATCATTCTAAGAGTCACTGTACCAGAAAATTTGAGAGCCTCTGCTATACGACAATGTTCCCCTTGGAAAAGCAGATACAAGAATAACAGAGTTGGATGGGACCTTGGAGGTCTTCTAGTCCAACCCCCTGTTCAAGCAGGAGACTCTATACCACTCCAGATAAATGGCTGTGCAGTCTCTTCATAAAAACCTCCAGTGTTGGAGCATTCACAACTTCTGGAGGCAAGTTGTTCCACTGGTCAATTGTTCTCACTGTCAGGAAATTTCTCCTTAGTTCTAGGTTGCTTCTCTCCTTGATTAGTTTCCATCCATTATTTCTTGTACTGCCTTCTTCACTGCTTTGGAGAACAGCTTGACTCCCTCTTCTTTGCGGTAGCCCCTGAGATATTGGAACGCGGCTATCAAGTCACCCCTAGTCCTTCTTTTCATCAAACTAGACATATCCAATTTCAGCAACCATTCTTTGTATGTATGAATGGAAAGACTGGAAAGTAGTTTCAGAGAGCAATAATATTAGGGATGGAATAGGAAGAAATTTCTAATTCCCACTTGAAAGTCAAGACAGCCAGTTTTTTTCCAAATTGTGCAAACAACTGTGCCAACAAAAAACCAGCAGTATAAAGAAAGGCTGCCCCCACATATTTATCAAAAATATCTGCAGCAATCCATTGGATTTGCAAAAAGTAGGTGTTATGAAAGAAAAATGCAAACAAAAATATGTATGCTTAGAGGAAAATGCACAGAAATACCAACATATTTTACTGTATGTTTTCATGAAAGCATCTCAACTGTGTGGGATGAAACCACATTTTAAAATAGAAACATTGGGGGGAAGGAAACCCAAAGAGAATCCAAAGTGAGCAGATTCATTCATTCGAAAGGTGAAAAGAGCTATGCAGGTAGTTGTCAGCTTATGACCATAGTTTGAAACAGAACTTCTGTCGCTAAGTGATGCAGTCATTAAGTGAGTCACACCCGATTTTATGACCTATTTGCGGTAGCTGCTAAGTGAATCAGACAGTCGTTGAGAGAATCTGACTTCCCCCATTGGCTTTGCTTGTTGGAAAACCACTGGAAAGGTGGCCGATAGCTATCGTATGACTCCAAGGACACCGCAACAGTTGTAAATACATGCAAAGGGTTCAAATGACCACAGGGGCTCTGTGATGGTTGTACATGCAAGGACTGGTTGTAAGTCCTTTTTTCAGTGTCATTGTAACTCTGAATGGTCATTAAAGGAATTATTGTAAATTGAGGACTACCTGTATAAATCAAAAATAAATTGGCTTTCTCTGCTGAAGATAGCAGTAGCACCTAGACTTGTATACCTCTTCTTCACAGTGCTTTACAGCCCTCTCTGAGCAGTTTACAGAGTCAGCATATTGTCCCCAACAATCTGGGTCCTCATTTTACCAACCTCGGAAGGATGGAAGGCTGAGTCAATTTTGAGCC
Source organism: Aparallactus werneri (assembly GCA_032468035.1). Classification (NCBI taxonomy): domain Eukaryota; kingdom Metazoa; phylum Chordata; class Lepidosauria; order Squamata; family Lamprophiidae; genus Aparallactus; species Aparallactus werneri. Next base: position 9,991 of record JANHFQ010004524.1, read on the forward strand.
AGTTAGGATCGAACTGCTGGCAATCGGCAGAATTAGCTTGCAATACTGCATTCTAACCACTGCACCACTACGGGTCTTGTTTGGTAAGATCGCCATATCATTATTTTTTTTAAAAAAGGGACAAAAGAGGACGTGGAGTCACACAAAGCTGACAAAACTACAGTGTAAGACAAGGGGATTGAGTGCTTCCTTGCTCTGCTGTCCAGGCCTTTGGGTTCTTCCTTTTCCAGAAAGCTCTTTAAAGAGAACATAAAATACTTTTCAAATGGGCATTTCTGGTACTAAAAAAACAATGATTTTGCTAAAAAATTGAAAACGTTTAACGTTGAAAGGGAAGTTACGCAGGTGCACCTGTGCAGTTCCTGGAATAGGCTGAGACAGTAGCGTTCCAGTCTGGCCTAGGAGCTCAGTCTTGATGGATGGACAGTCTGTTTACTCCACCGTTTAGCTGTGTTTTCAAAGAGAGCTGGGAGCCGAACTGAGCTGTCATCCTTGCAGTTCTAATGTACTTACTTGATTTCCTCTATTTTTATTTTTTCCTCTCACAGCAATAACAGTTTGATCTGCAGAGCCAAGCTAAACAAACAGGCTTGAAAAAGCTTAAAACCAAACACACTGCTCCTGTTGGAAACAAGGGCTCCCTCCCTCTTTAAAAGTCCCACTTGAGCGCTTAAATTGAAAGGATCTGGCATCTCTTTAAGAGACAGCAACACAAGCAGCACCTTAAATCCTTGAGGACTACCAGCTTGAGGGGCCAGCGATGGATCTAAAAGTTGGTTGCAAAAAGGAAGCAAAAGATACTCTCCTGGTTGCCCATGAGCACTTGAGGAAGAGATCCAGCAGACAACTCATCCCAGCATGGGTCATCTACACCTCATCAACCAGCCTACAGAAGTACAGTTTCATTTATTCTAAATTAAAATGTAAAGTTGCCTTCCAGGCAAGCTCAGCTCTTGGTGATTTCAAGGACGGTTCAGATAGATTTGACAACAAGCGTGCAGAAGGGATTTGCATGGCCTTAATCTATACAATTGGATGGCAATTTGGGGACGAACAAAGGGGGCGGCACACAAATGGAAGCCTCTTGACAAAGAAACTGTTTTCCACTTTTAATGCCCGTGTTTATGACCCACTTGAAAATTGTTGAGGGTTGAGTATGCTGTTATGTAGCAGGGCCACCTTGAGAGAGCTAATCACTCAGCTGGGAGGACTAGAATGAATGCAGGGTCTCAGCAGTGAGAAGGGAAAGGAAAGGAAAGAAAGAAGCATTTCATTTTAAGGATACTTAAGGATAAGTGTTTGCAGCTAAAGATTCCCTTCCATTACAATATGGTAGAGTGCTAGGTGGGCTTTTGAATTTCTGGAATCGAAGCTCCTCCTATCCCAGCTCTGCCATCGCCCTGGAGGCTGCCCGTCTTCCAAAAGCAGGAGGCTGGCGAGCTAGCAAGGAGAGAGGGAAAATTTGATATATGATCTTCCTATCATTCCCCCCTTCGTGGTTGAAGTCCAATCTCCAGTCCAGAGGGACAACTCAAGGTATCCTGTGGCCTTGGGAATGACTGATATTATTGTTATGGTTGGTTGCAGAGTCAGCCAGATATTTAAACTGGATTTAACATTTTTATCCACCTATCAAGTCCTTCCAAAAGATCTGAGAGGGGCAGATCTTGTTGTTAAAGGCGTTGTTGCAGGAAGTAAGCTATTCCTAGTTAAACTGTCTTTTGACCGATGGTGATTTTGATGGTGTTCAAAGGTTGTTCCAGATATTTTGGGATTGTACCCCCAGGAGCTGATTACTATTGGTTCTATCTTTGCTTTCTTTTTTTGCCACAATTCTTCAATTTTTATTGGCAGGTCTTTATAATTTGTGATTTTCTCCAGTTTCTTCTTTTCTATTCTGCTGTTTCCATGCACTGCGATATCCAATATCCAGGTGGTTTTTTGGGAGGGGGAGAGGGGTCTTATTTACTAACAATTGTTTTGTCTGAGATATTATATGGCAGGTGCTTCTTTGTTTGATTTCCAAAATCCCAGAGGAGTTTAGCTTCTACATTTTCTATTATTTTGTCTACCTTGTGGTCCCACCAGTTCCTGCTTGCAGGAAAATGATATTTCTTGCAGAGATTCCAATGCGCCATTGCTGTTTCTTTGTTATGCCATTGTTTGTAGTCAGTCTGTGTAATCTTCTTGTAATTCTTGCTAACTAGGTGGTCCGTGGTTTCTTCAGCTTCTTTGCAGAGGTGGTATTTGCTGTCTGTTGCTATCTTGGTCTTGTGCAGCCAGAAGTAGGTCCTCTGTCTCATTCTTCGATTTTCCTTCTCTTTGCCATTGCAAGGTCTTGTTGTTATTTACTTGGTCTTCCATTTTTTTAAATTTACTAGCCGTGTAAAATTTTGCCTTGCTATGTCTCTTTTCTGTTCTTCATTTGTTTTATCTTATATATCAGTGACATGGTATGCTGGCTTCAGAGCATCTTCTTCACTGTCCTCCAGATATTTTTCCAATGTCCTTTTTTTCTTCTTCCAACTGTTTGATGTACTTGCAACATTCAATTCCCACCTATTTGCTTTGATGAGTATTCTGTCAATGTCGTTGCATGGACGAAGGACATGATTCATTGTCATCATTTTTCTAATATTTTTATCCTGAACTTTTAGTTCTGCTTGAGACCCGTCAACTATTCCAGTTGTCCAGTATCTAACTGGAATTGCCCAGCTGTTAATACCTTTGGTGGTATTTCCTTCACTGAGTTTAGGCTTTAAGATACTTTTCACTCTTCCTTCTATACAGATTTCTAACTTGGTCTTGACTTCAGCATGCTTGATGTTCAGCATGCTTGATTATTGCTACTTTTCTTGAAATGAAGGAAGAGAAAAAAGTGAGATATGTTACTCAAACAACCGGAAAAATATATTAAATATTTGGATATATATACACACTGTGTAACTTGCCTTGTTGGTGAAGAAACAGGTATGGCTGTTCTGGTGCGAGAGGAAAGCCTTGAGCTCTGTTTGGGAGTTTCCCGTTTATTGTATCTACCCATTGGCCTCTGTTAGACCTCCAAGCAAAATCAGTCAAAAGGTATTAAGTAATCCTACTGCTGAATGGATTCTGGAAAGAAAAGACAGAAAGGGGAGGGAGACAGTAGGTGATTGGCAAGTCCTGATACTCTGGACCTCCCCAAATATTTTATAATTAAGGTGATTGTAGAAATACGGGCCCGTTTTATTCTTGTGCAACAGATACACGTGGAATAAGTTGGCATTGCACATACCCTCTGTAATATTTGTAGGATATGCTCAGGGCCATGTGCCTTTATGTTTTTAGTGGATGGAACTTGGATCTTCCCCCTAGCTGAGATCTTAAGAGACAAAAAGTTCATGCCAGCCTTCTCTATCCAGATTCTGTCTTGATCAATTGGCCTGCAATTCTGAAAATCCGTAGGCTGCACTGGCTAGCAATTTTAGAACTGTAGTATCATCAACTCTGTGAGAACTCCAGGTAAGAGAAAGCTCTAGGTGTTCTTCTCATTCCAGTTTCCCTCTTGGCCTTCTTCTTTTAGGGAAGATTAAATCATTGTGAAGGAACAGGTATGGCCCTCCACCAGCCTTCCCATTCCAGCGCCTAAATATGGAAAATAAAGACATACAAAAGATTTCAGATGGAAAACTAGATATACAATAGTCATCACCCACCACACTACTACTGGCTGGCATTCACCAAGAGCCGTGGTGGTATAGTCTGTAGAGTACTGTACTCTAGTGCAGCTGCCTGCAATTAACTGCAGTTCAAATCTCACCAGGTTCAGGGTTGACTCAGCTTTCCATCCTTTCGAGGTGGGTAAAATGAGAACCCAAAATGCTGGGGGCAATATATGCTGATTCTGTAAACCGCTTAGAGAGGGCTGAAAAATGCCGTGATAGGGCGTATATAAATACAGTGCTATTGCTATTGCTATTGCTATTGCTATTGTGTTTCTGGAACATGGGAGTCCTGAAGACGTACAGATGAAACGTTAAAGAGAGATCGAGTACAGTAAGGCAGAAAACAAGTAGAATGTAATCACTCAGTTCAGGAATATTCCATGGCAATAGCAGTAGTGATGCATATTTCTTTCTTTCTTCTTCTTGTGTCTTCAGAGTCATATCCAGCAGTTTGTTCATACCCTTCTGGACAGAGATGGGGAGAACGTCCTATAGACTACTGTGATATTTTTGCAGGGTTTTCAGATAAAACTACTCAAATTTCTCAGAGTTAAATGGTACTTGAGCAAAGTCTTGCCAGCTGATTTAGGCTGCGTCTTACAAGATCATCTACTTTGAGAAAGATTGAAGAATCTGTGCCTCTCATTTCAGGCAGCTATCTGGGATGTGTGCAGATCAGTGAATGCAGGAGGTGACTGTTTTCTCTTTGAACTAGGCAATGATTCAACTTCCCCAGAAACAGTAATTTCTTCACCCATCCTTGCTGGATAAACTCCATCCAATCTCTAATCTCTGTTTCCTACCATGGAAACATTATGGGCAAGGTGGTAGAAGTTTCACTATGAAGATTCTAAAGGAAACAAATGGGCTGTTTCCTTTCCTATCAGCATTCAGGCCCAGGCATTGGATGCAAATAGCAATGATTGTCTTGGTTGGCTATCTCTGTTGGGAAGTAGAGGGAGTATACTTCTCGTGGCCCTACTAGATGTCTCAGTGGCATTCAGTTTCATTAAAATGGCATTCATTTGGGCCACTTAAAAATAATGGGAACTGGGGAAATTATGGTAGTTCTACTACTTCCTGAATGAACAATTGTAGCTAATGTCCACGTAACAAAAATAGTTGAGTGCTTGTTACTCCAATCTGAAATGACACAGCGTTCATTCCTTTTTCTCATGCTGTTTAACGTCTATCTGAAACTACTTATCTGTCAATTTGAGATGAGGTATCAATATGATAAGGGCCATCAAAGTTCTGGAGATCCTAATTAAATTTCCTTTGTAAGCAGTGGACAGCTAATCGGGGAACCAGTTTAGTAGCATTACAGTTTTGAATTGATTGCTGCTTGGCTTCCAATAGGGTCCTAGATTCAATTCAAGACATTCGTTTTAACGCCCAGCTTATCTCAGCAGCCATGTTTCTTCAGGGTGCTCTGTCCCAAGTGGAATCAGTCGATTGAATGGATTCATCTTAAGAAAGACGGCTGAGGATCCCCACACTATGTGAAGTGAAAGAATCAGTACCAGTCATGAAGGTTGTAGTTTGAGAGAAATAGAAGGCAGAGCTTAATGTTTTCTTTTGTAATAGTTCTTCCATTCTCCACCCACCTCCTTCATGAGGTTCAGTAGAAAAAAACAAATAATCTATTTGCAACCTGGTGCTTTCCACATGTTTTGGATTATTAGTTTCCACCTGGCTGTAATGAATAAGAATAGTAAGAACTATAGTCCAAAAGATGTGCAAAAAAAGCAGAAAGTCTATCTCTGGGACAAGTTGCTATTTCTGTTACAAAGCAGCCTCTCATTTAGAAAGCTAGTTCTACAGTATATATGATTTTAAAAAGGAAAGTTAAAGAAAAACATACATTTACATATTTGTACATTTATTTGCAGTAACAAGAAAACAGAAAATGTTCTTACATTCTGCTAATTGTTGTTTCTCATATAAATAACCAACTTTCATTTGTGGCTCTACAAGAAGAAAAAAAGAAAGTTGAACTATTTTAATTTCTATTGTCAGCAAGCTGCTATTTTGTATTTTGGAAAAGTAGAGATATTTCACAGGGAAAAACAATGCTGGTCTATACGTTTAATAAATATTTGATTGGTAAAAACGTTAACATTTTTTTCCTTCTCTGGTAAACTAAATTTGTTGTAAAATAGAAGCAATTTCAACAGACACAATGATACTGCATACTGTAAGTTTTATTCTAATTAACTTGACAACCGAATCCAAACCAGAACCAGTCTTTAGTGCTTGTGGAATGCTCACACAAACTACCACTTTAATAAGGACCAAAACAGGAAGTCATTCTAGCTGAAAAGACCTTTTGGCCCATCATGAATCTTCTAGGATTAAAAAGTTTAATCAGATAAAGAAAATTGATCATTCACTCTGAAATGCCCATTTCAAATATCAGGAAAGGAGGATCCAGGAGACCAACATCAGTACATTCCTATGAATTTACAATGCCCTCTACTGGATCCTCAATAAATAAAATGTAACAGGCTCTACCAATTTAATATATTGTACTTTATATTTTTATACAAGAAATTTAAAACTTCTTAAGTATATACTTTTTTGTTGAAAAAACTGTTTAAAAGTAGGATGAATTAATGGCTAACTAGTGGCAGAGCAAAGTAATTTGGAATAGTTTTGAGCCATGAGGAAAAAAATCCACAATTGGACAAGATCTTTGTCAAAAACAAAGAAGTAGAAAATTATAGAAATATCTGAAATCTCATCAGCAAATAAGATAACATACTATAAAAACAGGACAGGAAAGAGAAGTGGAAATACAAGAAAGATAATGTAGAAGTCCACATGGACAATCTTAAGAAATTACCTTAACAAGGATGTGCAGACTAAAATATTATATGATTTACCAGACATTATACAAGTTTCAGACTATGCTATGATTGTTGGAATAAAATACACTTAATGACCAAATTACCCATTGTTGAAAATATACTATATAAATATGTAAACATAAAATACAAAACATACAATTTCTGAAATGCTGTTTTTTAACTGTAATTTTATTATCTTTTATTATAAATATTAAAATTTTACCTGGTTCCTTCTTTTCATGGTACTGATAGACACCAATATCTTTGTCTAGATAATTAAGGAAATACAACCTTAATTATGGCACATAAAACTGAGCAAATTTCTTTGCTCATCATGATAAAATAAAACATGCAGTGACACAAATATAATTCAAGTTGCCAGGCACAAATGCACGAGCGACAATTTCATATAGACACATGCATATACATGTAAATACCTGAAAAAAATCTTTATTGCAATTACAACACAGTACATAATAAAGAGTATCTACTGTATCATATTAAATAGTCTGATAGAAGCTTGCCTCATGTTATATAATTGGGATATTATTATCCTCTCTGAAATAAGTAACAAAGAAGTCTGACAATCTACCTCACTTTCAGCCCAAAGTTTTACAGGTAAGTATTCTTTCCTGCAAAGTTTTAAACAGTTAGGAAATCAAGTTAGAAATCACCATTTTTTGTTCAGATAGTGTTGATCGGATAATGAATGCTCTCACTTGTTAGAGAATGCATAACAAGTTTTTCTACTCTATATGAATCTGGAAACTAAGTGCAATGCACTACATTAAACTTAATATTAACATGGTTTGGTAAGTTTCTTTAAATATTAGGGAAAATATAACATCTGTTTTACCTTCAACATATAAGATACTTTTCACCGACCAGAGGTGCATTTCAGAGAGGAAGACAGTCATCTATAACGGTGTGCACTTAATTCTAGAGCAAAAAGAGATGGAAGCAATGGTAAGATGAAAATAATAACATTTCTTTATCATTGTACAACTGTAAGACCTAGCTTCTGGGATGAGAAGCAAATCATCTTCAAGCAAAACAAGAAAATCCAGTACCCTTTTGAAAGAAAGCACCTGGATGACTGAGAATCTAGACATGTAGCATCTAAGAACACTATGTTCTACTAATTTTAATGGGTTGACATTTACTAACTGTACTTGCTTACTTACTTAAATCAAATTAAGTTAATTCAATTTATAATTCATATATAAACCCCAAAGACAAAATTGAGTTAGAAAACTAAGGAGTATATGAAATCCCATGCACCGCCTGCACCGCCACATGCATCGGACAAACCAACAGAAGAATAAAGGCATGCATTGAAGAACACAAGAACTCAGTCAGAAAAGAAGAACAGACCT
>JANHFQ010004524.1:68457-82643 GCA_032468035.1 Aparallactus werneri
AAAACATGAAAGGTGATAAGGAAGGGTACAGAGGTGAGTTGTCTCATTGCTTCTGCCCAGTGTAACTACTGTTCTGCACCTCTTTTGTGTCCAAGTGTGGGTCAATCACTCTTTTAAATAAGTACTAAACTTACGTTGGAAATACCTTGGTGGATAGAGAAAAGGCCTTCACCTCCCCTACCAACAGAAATGCCATGCTGGCAACAAATGCTCAAGGAGAATAGGTCTGACCTTAGGGCAGGTAGACATTATAAATACTAAACATGGAGAACAGACAGGCTAGAATGAATGGGAGGATGGGTGCAATTGTGACTAACTCACATTCAGTAACAGCCATCCTCACAGCACCTAGTGCTGCCAAAGCCAAAATGAAGAGGACAAAATCCCAATTTTCCCTAGCTAAAGGGAACATAAATAATTACAGTGCACTGTATAAACAACCATTAAAACTGCAGCTGCATTTACACTGCTCTCTGGTCAGTACAATCGTTGTTAGCCCTCAAGTCCAAAAAACTAATGAAAATAATTTGGGGGGGGGGAACCCAGTGCAGATTCGCAGGTAGGCCAATATTAATTAATTAATTAATTTTAATTTTTTTTAAAATTAATTAAATTTATACCCCTCAATATATAATATTGAGTCCAAAATTTATATTATTCAGTGAGAAATTTGTTAAGTGACTTTTGCCCCACTTTACGACTTTTCTGGCCATATGTGTTAAGTGAATCCCTGTAGTTGTTGAGGTTTTTTTGCATAATCTTTATTGTTCTTTCATTTTTTACACATTACCTCATTGTGCAGTCAGAGTTGTTGTTAAATTTTACTTATTGTTTTCATTCCCCAAAGTTCTGTTCTTTCGATTCGTAGTAATAAAAAATATCTCTCTACTTATAGTATAACTTCTCAATTTTAACTTATCTCTATTATTTTGTTAGAATTAATAAAAACAATAAGCATCTTAATCCATGTTTAGCTTGTTAGAATACATTTCTCCCTTTTTATCAAACCTTTTATTAATCACTTCAATGCCCATTATATTAATTCAATTATAGTAATAAAATGTTTTCACATATATCATTTGTTAAGTGACTTTTGCCCCACTTTACGACTTTTCTGGCCATATTTGTTAAGTAAATCACTGCAGTTGTTAAATGAATCTGGCTTCCCCCACTGACTTTGCTTGTTAGGCGGTCGCAAAAGGGGATCACATGACTCTGGGACACTGCAACCGTCATAAATATGAGTCAGCTCGGCTGTCAAGCATCCAAATGTAAAATCACGTGACCATGGGAATGCTACAACGGTCTAAGTGTGGAAAAATGGTCATAAGTCACTTGTAACTTCGAACAGTCATTAAATGAACTGTTGTAAGTCGAGGACTACCTGTAAAATCATGCCATTCCCCCCTTCCCCATCCCTTGCCAGCTGAAGCAGCAAAGACCAGGAACTATTCTGTGGAGTGACAGAATGAGCAACATGATTCTGGAAACATTTCTCAGTTTAAATGGGTGTATTCTGAGCAGTGAGTGCAGAACTCTTTCAAGACTTGCGTAACACTCTATCTCTCGTTCCCAAGAGCAGGAGTCTGGAGTTTAAACCCAGATCTAGTGCTCTTTCTTAAAAGTGGGCCAAATCCATATTTGGCCTCACCCAGGGATTAAGTAAAGCCAAAGCCCTCACAGGACAGTGGTGAGTGGCAAGAGGGGAGGACGTGATTTCACGCTAGATTAAAATGGTCAAGAGGATCTCGGCCCTGCATCAATCACCAAATTTATTCTTTGATTTCTCCCTTCCTTCCTTTGGGCTTTTTTGCCACTTGGTTTCGGTAGGCTCCAGACAGATTACAAACTGCCAAAACTTTGGATTAAAGAGATCAAATTGCTTCGGAGCCTTCTAACACAGCAAGACGAGTACCACCCACAAGCAGACCAGACTGTAACCACAGGCAAAATTGGGCTGGGAAAACTACCACTTTGAACCTGGAACATTTGAAGCTGCCTTTGCCAGTCTAGAGAAAAGGCAAAGGTAACGTCACGAGAATATGGAAGGAGGAGGTGGTGATCAGGATGTGTTCGTGCCATGGTTAGACACAAGTAAGGAAGAGAACTAAGATTTCTAAAGCCAAGGCTTGTGCCAATCAATACCGCTTCAACACTTTTACACTCTACAACGGGATGTCCAAGCTTGGCAATGCTTTTAAAACTTGTGGATTTCAACTCCCAGAATTCCCCAGCAAGCACTGACAGCCTCCCCAAAAATTGAGAAGTGAGATGCGAATTTAATAAAGTCCCATCTCAAGGCCAGAACATCCAAACCCAACCGAAACCTAACCATGATAAATAGGATTATAGGGAACATCCAGAAAGCCCAGACAGGGTGGCATGAAACAACTTCATTAACTAGTCGTTCTGAAAAAAGGAACTTTCTCAGAGACCTTGTTAGTACCAGGATATCCCACATCTGGCGGAAATCAAAGCCATATCTCAGGAGGAGGCAACAACAAAATATAGGCCTATGTTTGCCAAGGAAGGGTCACAGAACAATCCAGGAATAATTTCAAGATCCAGTTGAAATGACTGGGACAGTCTTTTACGAATGTTCAAGCCACCATCCCCCTTCTAACAGCCCCCTTGTGGTGACACCTGCTTATGTAAAGTTTTCCCTATCTAACCAGGATAAGTTGAGAGAGTCATTCATTTGCCCTCTCTCCCCCCACCGAGTGAGCGGCCTTACTTGGTTTAGGCCTTATCACAGGTAAAAATATTCTGCCTGCTATGTTGGCTGGCCAAATATTTACCCCTTCTTGCAGAAATGCTGAAAATGTCACCTTTACTGCACAATGAAGTTTCAGAGACTTTAATGGTGGGATGGGGAAAGGGAACAAATTAGTCCACCTGTAAAAGGCCAATTCTTGGGGGGAGGGGGAATCAGTTGCCTTTCCTGGCTATTGACTTCCCTCACACCCACAGCCCTTTATTGGAAGGTGAGTGGGGAATAAAGGGTAACAAAAAAAAGGTAAAATGTTGAAGACCAAGTAAAAGAAAACCTCCTTGATGAATGGCATGAAAACGTATGAAGCGACAGTCACTTTGGGCACAAGTGCAATAATATTACTTCAAGATAAACCAGGAGCAACAGTGAAAGGGGAGATGAGGCCTGCCAGGCTGCATTTAATCAAGCTTGTGCCGGCTGTGAATTGTCAAGCCAAATGCAGCCTAATTAATATATCGTGGTTTGCCCCTATGGGATCAACATATGTGTGCGTAAGGGACAGAGAAAGGGAGTGAATTTAAATCTCAGACAAATCTTTAGGCAGCAAAAATACTTGGGATACGAAACATTTGCTTAGATGCGAGAAGGAACAGTGGGGCTTCTCCTGGTGAACACGTGCAGACAGACCTGCTTGGCTAAGTAGGTGACCCATCCTCATGGAAGTGGGAAAAAATGTGTAGTGGCATCATCAACCCAACATAAACTTAGCCACAACTACATGCTACCAACAGCAATGGATGGCAACCAAGTGTCATCTAGTATAAGTTATGACCACAACTGAGCCCAATATTTGTGTTGTCAAGCAAGACACTTGTTAAGTGATTTTTGTCTCATTTTATGACTTTTCTTGCAATGGTCGTTAAGCGAATTACTACAGTTGTTAAGTGAACCTCGCTTTCCCGTTGACTTTGTCACATTACAGAAGGTGATCACATTACCTCAGGACACTGTAACTGTCATAAATACATACCAGTGACAAGCACCCAAATTTTGATCACATGACCACGGAGATGAAGCAACGCTCATAAGTGTGAAAAACGGTCATGAGTCACTTTTTTTATTATTATAAATTTGAACAGTTCCTAAAAGAATGATGGTAATTCGAGAAATACCTGTATCAAGGAAATGTAGTGAAAATGGAATTTAAACTGGACTAATTCATAATAAATTTCTCCCTTGGGACATCATCTGATGGAATCATTTTGTTACCAGATGGGTGGTAAATAAATTGAATAAATAAATAAAACAAATAAATGACCCTGCCCAAGAACCAGCTTCTTAAAATAAACTGGACTCTAGAGATACCACATCACCAATATTCTATAAATGATGGAAAAACTACAGGCTGAGGGGAAGTGCTATAATAATTACCGGTAGTTCCTTTTCTAGACCATTCGTATAACTTACAGCAACGATCAATGAATGCCAACTTTCTTTTATTATCATTACTATTTATTTGCCATCCTTTCTTGACGGGCCATAAGCATTGCATAACAAAGAAATAGTCCCACATACTATTAAAATTCATCGAAAAAAGTTAAACTAAAACAGAAACATCATAAACCAGTAGCTCTAAAATCACAAATATTAAGTTAAAGAGGGTTATAATTCTAAGGCTACATGACATACCAAACAACTGAGTTGTTGTTGCCCAAAATTTAACCATAACCAAATTCCACAATTAGGGAGCCGTCCTTAGGAAGTTTTTATTTCAAGTAGTCACGTCGCAGGATATTCCCATCACTGGGACAACAAATAGGATTCAACCTGTCATGCCCAAAGCCTATTTGGAACCAGACAAATGAAATATTAATTTATTTAAGACTTTGTTCACTGATCCTGAAGCACTGGATTAGAGATGGCAACTCGCACCATAACCCGTGAGCGCTGTTGAGAAAAGTGCTGCTATCTTGCAGAAAAACCAGGAAGTCCCTGAGCATCAGCAAGGAACTCCCCCTCTTATAGACAAAGGGATCTTTCATCCCATCAGCTGCCAGGGGGAAAAAAGACCCTACCCTCCAGACTCATTTCTATAACAAAATATTATATTTTGGCACAAACACAAGAAAATGCATTGGACTGCCCTTGAAGACCACCCGGAAATTTCAACAGATATAATCTGGCCCAGAATACAGCAGCGCACACGGTATTTGGTAGTCCTCAACTTATGATGGTCACTTAGCAACCGTTCAAAGTTACGACGGACCTCCCCAAGGCTACTTACAATTCAGCATCAAAATTCTGACAGCCGCGCCCTCCTGTGGCCACGTGATTGCATTTGGGAATTCTGCAACCAGCTCACATTTGCAGCTGTGTGCAGCATCATGTGACCGTGTTTCAACCAGGGGAGGGGGGATTTTGCCGAAAACTGATGTTTATTTCCAGTTTTTGGCAAAATAACCCCCTCCCATTGTGGACAATGAATTCATTTAACAACTGTGGTGATTCACTTAAAGACCTGTTTAACAAGCAGCATGTCTTACAACTGTAATTCCGGCCTCAATTATAGTTGTAAGTTGATTACTACCTGTAACGGAGGCCTCCAGGTTTGCCTTATGTAGTACTTCTGTTGTGTGAGCTGCACTGGCTTCCGGTTTCTTTTCGGGTGCAATTCAAGGTGCCGGTTGTCGCCTCTAAAGCCCTACATGGCACAGGGCCAGGCTAACTGCAGGACCATCTTTCCGTAAGGACATCTACCCATCCTATCCGGAGAGATAGGATGGGCACCCTCTTAGTCCCCTCCAAATTATTGCCATCTGATGGGAGCTAGGAAGCAGCTTGTAATCCTCTGCCCCCTAAAGTTTGGCAGACCCTCTGCCTTTCTAGCCCTCCGTAAAGTTTTAAAGATCTGGCACTTCCCCCCCAAGCGCTGGGATAAGATTGGATAATTGCACATTACAAGTCTGACTAGATGCCAGGTTATTTTTTTTTTTTGTTTTTAATGTGTTTAGTCTTTATAGCTTTAATATGGCTTTGAGGCTCTTTTAACTTTTGATTGGGAGCCGCCCAGATTTGGTAATAAGATCGGCAGCTTTATAAATGTTTTAAATACGTAACAAAGTAAAATGTGATACATGCAGGGGTTTTTTTGGGGGGGGGGGGTTTGCCAGTTCTCCATCAACATGAAAGAACGGACTTACTTAGCAATTGCTCTGATGAATCATTAATCCTGAGGGTCCTGGGTTAGGCGCCTTAAAACCACAAGAGGACGGACAGTTCACAAGCAACCTTTCTTACCCTTTTTAAAGTTTCCCAGATCTATAATCCCACTTTTTACACCTGGTTACAACCAGTTTGATATAGCAGTTAAGGCACTCAAAACTGGGAGAGTGTGAGTTCTAGTCTTGCCTTAGGCACAAGGCCAGCCGGGTGATCCTAGGCCAGACACACTCTCTCAATCCTAGGAAGCAGGCATGGACAAACCACTTCCAAAAGACCTTGTTGTAAAAATTGCAGGGATGTGTCAAGGTAGTTGCCAAGCATCGACATGGATTCGAAGACACCAAAAAATAAATACAAAAACGTACCTAATGTACTAAAATGCATGGTTTGCATAAGGCTCATTTCTATTTTTCCACACTAGCAACCGCCCTAAAGTATCGTAAACGCTCTAATTCCGTTTCACAAGCACAACGTACAATCATTTGTATGTTTGGGGGAGGTGGCTACGTAAACACTGAATTCAAAATCAAATGGAATGGGGCAGCCGGAGGCAGTTTCTAATTCATTCGAAGGACAGAAATATTTTAACTTGCTCTGTTGTCCCTGATTCAAAATCTTCCATAGAGCTGCATGCGCTTCAGATACCATCCAGTATTCATGTCTCAGATGGAGGAAAGACCAGCACTACACTAAAAGGGGTACAAGGGTTCATTCGTAACAGAGAGGCTTTCCTAGAACATAGAATAATAACAATCTCAATCTGTTGGGTAAAAACGAAACATGTCTATATGCATGTGCACATGCACACGCAACACACAGAGGCACTTAAAAATGCTAAAGGCAAGCAACTGAATTAAAAAGAAAAACTTCCCGGAAGAACCATCAGGAATCAAGCCCAAATTGAAAGAACCTTTGATTGTTTAATTAACACATCCCTGCATCAGTTGATTGAAATATGGTTTGTACAGGAAGTCCTCAAGTTACAACCTTTCATTTAGTGACCGTTAAGTTACAACATCCCTTAAAAAAGTGACTCAAGACCATTTTTCACACTCACAATCTCTGCAGCATCTCCAGGGTCATGCAATCAAAATTAGGACGCTTGGCAATTGCCTTGTTTTTATGACAGTTGCGGTATGCTGGAGTTACGTGATCCCCTTCTGATAAGCAAAGTCTATGGAGAAGCCAAATTCACGTAACGAATGTGTTATACTTAACAACCGCAGTCATTCACGTAACTACTGTGGCAAAAAAAATCGCAAAATGGGGCAATACTCATTTAATAAATGTTTCGCTTAGCAACAGAAATGTTGGAGTCAGTTGTGATTGTAACTCGAGGACTACCTGTACCTGCAATGTTCCGGGTTCCTTAACCATTTTATTCTGATCAGAAGAAAGAAAAAAAGTTATTTCTTTACCTTTTTCTTTTTACTTCCTGGAGTACTCTTGATTTTCCCAAATAATGTTCAAGAACCAGGGATGGATTAGGAAAAACCTTCTCCAAAATGAACACAAGATGGCTCGCGCTACTTCCCAGGATAAAGAAATTAATTGGACAAGCCTCCTATCTCTATATATATGGCTACTTCCAAAAAAGGCTATATATTTTTTTAAAAATGGCTTTTTAATGCTCAAATCATTAGTACCTTCTGCTGGCATGCAAGAAGTCACACCCTAAAGGCTAAAATCTCCCCGCCGTTGCGTGTTATAAAATTGCGTTATTACTCCCAAGTAAAAATGTGGGACTTTTTTCTGAGTGCAAACAAGTTTTGCAATTCTGCAGAGAAACTCAGCCCTATGCCTTCCATTAGTCAGTCTCCAGTAATTGATGGACACAGCCAAGCAAAAGCCTTCCAACCAAGTTACTCAAAGACTCTGCAATTGGGGGGTGGGTGAGGGAGATAACAGGATCACAGGATCACAAGGTTATTTATTTATCTAGATTTTCATTCCAATGCCATCCCAAGGACTGGGGAAGGGGGGAGGGAGGGGGTAGAGCAATAATACTGCCCTATCTCCCCCAAAGAAGGAATCCTTTGTTGTTCCAAGATAGGCAGGATCCTTAATTGGCGATAGCGAAAACAAGGGCTTAACTTGAGCATTGGTTTAACAAGTCGAACAACAACAATATGTTTGTGAACAAGACAGCTAGGCCCTGGGGCAATCTTCTTCTGGGCTAGGCCAGGATAGTCAGCCTGACCCAGAGGTCAGAGAGATTCAATGCAGCAGTGACTTCATTGCCATTGTTTTATGGGTCGTTTTACGGCCTTATAAACTGGCCCTCACTTCTGCTTCTACCCAGCACTGCCAAAAGCCACTAGCTGATACCCCAAAGGCCAGTCTTTGAGGGAGTTCCCAAACCGAACAGACTCCTCTTGCTCAAGCCAGAATTTTATTCTCTTAATTACCAAGCAATGTATTAGGACAGAAAGTCCAAACTCCTTCAGTCATTCTCGTTCAGTCTGCAAGACGCCTTCTAATAAAAATGAATGGGTGAGTTCAGACACCAGAGAATGAATCCAGAAGACCCTGCCAAACAAACGGCTGGCCAACCCATAATACCTTCCTGGAAGGATCCTTCACACGTCCCCCAAGCAGTTTGCAAATGCACGGGAAGCAAAATTCTCCCATTCAAACATCATAGGATTCCTGCAGAAAAACACTAGTCGTGTTCAGCTACAGCAAACACGACTGTCAGCTAAAACGTGGAACGGGGCCTGCAGTACGTTTCTAGGTTTGGTTTGGCACGTTCCCCCCTATGTCAGCTTGCTAGCCGAAAAAAGAGAAATCACATCTATCTTTTCCCCCCCTGCTTTTGTCCAAACATTTACAGGAAGGATGCACACTCAAACACTGCCAGTAAGAATACATACTGTAGAACAGAAACAGATAGCCTCGCACACGTCAAAATTTGAAAGTGCCTGCAGAAGAACTGTGTAAATACTTGGACTCCCACTGGGCAATTTTCCAGTATACCAAAAGAAAAAGAAAAAAAAAGAATGGATTATTACGTTATGTTTCGAGTGCAAATATTTAAGCCATTCCTAGAAAATCTGCACAAGGCAAAAAATCAGGGAGAACCTTCAAACAGAATGACTTGCCTTAAAGGACAGCAAAACCCTGAAGTATTCATTGAAAATGGAGGAGACAAGCAATGAAATCTATACTCAAAAGCAGATGCCTGCTCTTTCCAAACAGAACTCTGTGTTTCTCTCCTAAAGTTATTGGTTTGTCTGCTTTCAGCAATCTCTCCCGTCCCCCTCCCATCCGAACCTGGGAAGAGCCTTAAGGAAAAAAGGGAATTGCAAGACTAGAATTCCAGGAGACACAACCAGAGCAGAGCAGAAACCAGATTCTTGGCGGAGTTCCTGCTTTTTTTTATAGACCCCATGAAACCCTCTGAGCTAAACTCCCCTTTTGCTTAAAAAAAAAAGAACTTAAATAATAGGTGTCCCCACTGTTCTGACTAGAAGCTGGAAAATGACAAATAAGCTCCTAAAATAAGGAACATGATTTCAACTAAGGGGCAATCATTAAGCTAAAGAACATGGCGATCTTTGTGTTGACTTTTTACGTTATTGAATTGGGCTTGGAAGTAAGACAGGCTTGGACCTTGTTTGTGTTTGGATGGGAGGCCACAGGGAAATCCCTGGGCTATAGGCCAGACTGGTAAGTCATAAAGCTTCCCAGAAGAAAGTGGTGGCAAAACCCTTCCATATTCTTGCTACGAGAACTACACAGATGCCTGAAGGAATTCACTAGCATGAGATTTTATGAATCGTTCATGTTCTTGCGAGAAAAAGTACACAGATGCATGAATGAATTCACTAGGAGGCTCTATTAATTGTAAAATAGCATTCCATGGTTTTAATGGGGTGCAATTTCCTGATTTAACAAGAGAAACATATGAACATGCACAACATTTTCTCGCTCCAAATGAATCCGGTGTCTTTTCACCCACACACCCCTTTTAGGTTTTCTTCCCTTTTGCTGCAGAGCTACTAGCAGCTTCATTTATTGTAGAAAACAAACAAGGTTAAAGAATAGCTTAAGTGACATGGCGCAAGGAAGAAGAAGTGGACTACTCTGTGGCTAGTATCTCCAGAGTTTCTTCAAAGAAAAGAATACAAGCGCAACTGCAATATACAGTAACAAAAGGCTACTGAAAGTAAACTGAAAGCAGGCTTACTTTAAAACTTCTCCATTAAAATCCAAAGGTCTGAGAACAGGGAATATTATAAACCGAAGACTGAAGCAACCAAAGGAAATACTTTATACATCATTATTAATCTTCCAGCTACTATGTGAATTGAGCTCCTACAATTGTTGAAAAACATTTGCCCTTTTGGTTTTTCCCAAACTACTTTTGAGGCTATCACAGAGTTTTAAAAATATTAATATTCAGGGGATTTACAGCACAACTCTATTCAAACCGTTTCTTATGGAAATGCTGCAGTGTAAATGCAGCCTGTGGGCTTCAGAGAAGCAGACAAAGGATTGAAGTCATAGGACCTAAGCTTAGAGAATTATCTACGAGTCCTTCTAAAGTCTTTCCACCCTTCTCACGTGTAGACATTTTAGGAACACATTCTTAACCAAGGACTTTGCATTCACATTGCTTTCGATCGATCTCAACACACACTGTCTCGAAACAAATCCATTTCAGCACATGCGGGAACACCTTACAAAATGTTTGGAATCCAATCCAGTACAAATTTACATTTAATTTTAATAAATACTCCAGGACACGTCACTGTGTGCTAGATCATGCCACCATACTTTTGACGGGCGTTGGCCTAGCAGGAGGACGATTTCCAAGATCCTCTTCCTTCCATAGCTGTGCTAAGGGCCTTTACTCAAGAAATGCTGCTCCTAAGAGAATTTAGAGTAGAAAATTCAGCAATAATTGGACATAAGTGCCTCCAAAAGATGGCATTTCCTCTCTTCCTCCATCTACTTCATGTTAGGGTTAAGTGACAAAAACCAACCCAGGAAAAGGTAATGGGAAATGTAATTTTCCTACTGAGTGCATAAAATGAAAAGGCTGGAGAACAGGAATAGAAATTGAGTTTCCTACACAACGAGACGCATCCTTGTGTAGGCCACAGAGGGAACCCCTCTTATAATAAACAACAACACATTAAAAAATGGTTTGATTTGTTTCTCAAGGCAAACAGATTTTCCTGTAGTCAGATTTACTGTATGATGGAAAATATCTAGATCTGAAAATAAGGTATGTTTGCCTCCATGGAAAATGTGTCTATTAAATAATTAGGGTTTGGGAGATTATATAGAATATGAATACATACACAAACACACATAAATATAAAGCATATTTCTTGCTCTGGCGCGGATCTGGTTTATATCTGGAAAAGTAGGATTTTTATTATTTAAATAAACATAGCAACTGTTTATTAGCTACCCAGGGCAATTAATAAGCTAATATGGGATATAAAAAGATAAATAAAATTGATATATATTTGTTTTTAATATATTATGTATCCCTCTAAAACAGTAAAAAAAGCTAGAAAAGTAACCTTAAAATTAAAGTCAAATCACATTTACTATGCAATCCTACTAAAGGTGGGTTTTTTTACTGAAAAAAGAGCGAACACTTATTCTAGCAGTAAATCTCATAGAATGAGATTAGTTTCTTTCTCAGGATTACACCACAGAAATCTGATCGTATGCATGTGAAATTTAAATTAGATCTTAAATTTGCAGAGCAGAATTCATTCCCAAATAAACCGACATTGGATTGCACCAATCATACTTCTGTACAGAAAAATTTGATCTGACGTAGTTATTAAGAATATTCCTAAGAAAATAGAACAAGGCCCAAATGGACACCAGAAATTCTCAATACATTCGCTAGCAAATGGATCAGGTCTCACAGAATACACTTGGATTTTCAGTTTACTGGAATGTACAGTCACAGTTGCAGGTAATCAAGTAATAATA
The DNA here is from genome assembly GCA_032468035.1 of Aparallactus werneri. Classification (NCBI taxonomy): domain Eukaryota; kingdom Metazoa; phylum Chordata; class Lepidosauria; order Squamata; family Lamprophiidae; genus Aparallactus; species Aparallactus werneri. The sequence goes on from JANHFQ010004524.1 coordinate 80,354, forward strand.
CTGCCTAAAATCTATTTGAATTTTTGTGTATGAAAGTTTTTTACAATAGAAATACCAATAGTTCTGCTTCTTTGTAGAAATCATTTTGAAAAATATAGCAGCAATGCAAAATACCAAAACTGAAGCTTTTTGAAAAATAACGAATGGTATTAAAATTGTTCATATTTATTTGGTCTTTCACCTTTGATATATTTCTATTACCAAAATGTTAAATTCCAAACTATGGATTAAAATTTAGCACTATGGTCCTAACTGAACGATCACTTCAAAATGTAAAATGTTTACGGAGTTCAATGACATTTCCCCCCAAATGCATATTTAGAACTACATGAATGATTTGTTCATTCAGAAAATATAGACATATATAATGAGAGTTGCCTCTTCATCTCAGTTTTAAATGAGATCTTGGTTGATATCTTTGGACCATAAAAGGTAAAATATTCCCCAGCTGGCTTTCTTTTTATGCATAATTATATATTTTTATTTATATTTGTATTTCCAGTTAATAGTAAATGCCTCTTTAAAGCTGTGTTGAACGAGGCCCTCTTTTAATAATAGTTTTAATTGAAGTTTATATGATCACGGTAAATAAATGGTTATATTTTAGTGGATGGAGAGTTTATTTTATTAATGACATGGGGTTTAGGCTGCAAATGGAATATGCCTATATCAATAGGCAGATTGTGATTGTTGTATAGTCTGAACGAAGTGTACAAAGCTGTGCTTTTCATTCCCTGTAAAGAAATTTTAAAATGGAAAATTGAGAGACTGTTTTAAAATCAGAAAGATTTATACACTGGTGAACATGCTATAATGTGGTTAAGTCTTATGGGGATATGGGACAATTATACCATAAGGCTCACATTATTTATAGAAAGAATCATTAATGTGTTTATTTATAACTTCCCCCCAGGTATTAACATTTGGATAAACTTTTAAAAGCCAGAGTCTTACACACAATTACTTAGAAATAATTACTACTAAAGTCACTAGATTTATTACTGAATATGTGTACACTGAAATTATACAGCCATTATTTTTCCTTCTTTACCAAAATTCTGCTTATAAAGCTTTTTTACTTAAAGGCTTTCCACAGTGTGACATGTATGTAAAATTAAATAACTTCTATTATTCAGAATACAATATATTTAGGTTCCCCCCCCCCCCAGAACTGCTTGAAACCAATCACAGCTGTTAGGAATACTGACCATATATTTTCAAAAGCTGCCTCATCGCTTGATACATAAGTTTTTAAAAAAGCATTCCTACAAACAATATGACAACCACTAATACTCATACTATTTCCAGTTATAATTACCATTTTTTCTTAGAAAGAAACTGCATTTTCTTTCTAAGATAAAGAACATAAAGGGGGGAACAGGAGAAAATAAATATTGGCACTCTTGAGTTAAGGCCCCGAACCAGACATGGTTACAATGACTTGCAAATTTGAGAGACATAAAATACATTTCATGTGAACATGAGAAAAGGAAAGGATGGAAAACTTTAATTCAAGCACATTCAAATAAGTAATTCGCCAATATTACTCAGTTGGTTGCGTTTAATATATTTCCAACAGATCTATCTAAAATTTTAAAATCAATATTGGAATGCGTACTTATTCATCTGTTAATTTTTTTTAATGTAACATTCTGTACGTTTGAAATTGGTATGAAGGCCTATTCTATTCTATTGCAATTTAACCACGCAGAGAAAAATTAATTTCTGCAAGGAACCCGGGACTGTTCGCCAGGAAAAGTTAAGCACGTGCTTCCTCTAAAAGGGACGCGACCTTCCAGGGCTCCATTTGGGCTGGATCGAGAGATCGATACCGCCTGGCGCTTCATTTCATAGGGGAAAAAATCTCCAGCGCAGTGGGTGGGTGTCGCGGGTGAGGAACGGCGACGCGTGGAGAGAGAACAGCCTTCCTTAAGGCGCCTATTCCGAGACGGGAGGAATTATTTCACCCACCCCAGACCCTTGTGACCCTTCCCCGCACCCTGACAATAGAAACTCCTTTTCGGCTGCTTGCCTCGCCCGCGTCTGTCCTCTCCCCTCAGGGTAGCGCCCAGCCGCGCTGCAAAGTTTAAGAGCCGAGAACTGGGACTTTGTAGGCCAGTTGAAGGCAGAAACTTCTCATCTCGCCCGCAAAGACCCAGCCCCAAACTCCCAGCTGTTCGTCCGGAGAAAAGAAACCCTTGCTCCTCACAATGATGGGGGGGCGGGGGGGGGGAAGAGGGGCTGTGTGTGGAGGGGGGGGAAAGACACACCCGTACAACCGGGGAGCCAC
>JANHFQ010004525.1:14670-25206 GCA_032468035.1 Aparallactus werneri
GTTTGAACATACTTTGATAAAACATCTAGACCCGGGATGTCAAACTCGATTTCATTGAGGGCCGCATCAGGGTTGTTTGACCTCGGGGGGCTGGGGTGGGTGTGGCTGGGTCGGTGTGGCCAATGTGACATTACTTCTGTCGGGGCACCTGTGGTGGCCTGAGTGTTCTGCCAGCAAAAACGGGCTCCCAAATTCCATTTCCGGCTGCGGTGGCCTCCTTCTGACAGTGAAAACGGAGCTTGGGAAGGCCCACGTGGCCCTCTCGAATTCTATTTTTGCTGGCCGAAGCACTGTGGGCCAGTCCTTTGCTCTTTCCAGGGTGGCCCCACAGGCCAGATCTAAGCATGGACCAGATCTAGTCCACGGGCCTTGACTTTGACATCCCTGATCTAGATGCTGCAAAAAATGCAAAGTCTATGTTGGAAAGGTACTGAAAACAAAATCAGTAGTATAACTTTTGTACAAATCTACAAAACAACAATCATCAGAATAGAGCTCTGCAACACCTCCGGATGAGAATAAAGTTCTGAATACCACCTCACAAAAAGAACAGAGAACAGCTGGAACACATGCAGGAAAGAAAGGATAACCAAAATGATTGGAAGGCTTAAACATTTTTCTCTCCAAGAAAGTTATAATCTTCAAGCTGTTTAGCTTTTTAAAAGGCTAAGTAAGAAATCACGATGTTTATAATATGTTTAATTATAAAGCAATTGATGATTCAGCATGGACAAAATTATCAATAAAAGTATGGAATTTATCATTTGAATATCCAGTAATAGTTGCTTAAGTTTTAACAAGTTATTATAAAACAAGTTTTAACAAAGTCAAGGGGGAGAAGAATATCAATATCCACATATCATGATAAGTATGCAATAGATCTACTCCCAAGAACAGCATATTTCTCAGTATCAAATATTCAGCCATGAGCAGGACAATGCTGTTATTCCTTGACTTGCATGGAGGCTGCAAATCACTTATGTTCCTACATACAATTCAGAAGATTTATGAATAAACGTTCAATCCAGGTTTTGAATGCAGAAAGCACCAGGAATTTGTCAATTTGTAAGAAGAGACAAATCCTGTCTATGTAATCAATTTCTATATACAATTCAAAACTTAAAAAGCGATAACTGTGAAGGTTCCAGCTCATGTGAAATTACTTCTTTAAGTAAAAAAACCCACAAGTTATACCCTACTTGAAGAGAAACTGCTCAAACCTCCTTGAATTCTGTATCAGAACATATATTATGAACCAGCATAAGTAACCTGAGACATCTCTCTCTGAAATATTGCAAAGTTATTACACAACCAGTGTCTGTCTACCACATCTCCCTATCCCATGGCCCTTGGAAAGTAGTTGATAGGTATACAAAATTACCAAATCCAGTCTAACCATCCAGCTGACTGCACAACCAACAATAATACTGTACTAAAACCATACTTTGACAATGGGAAATGATATGTGCCAAGTTACAATAAAAGTTACCGTACTTAAATGGGTATAAAATAATAGCATATTTATCATTAAAATAACAATATTTTTTTCTGTTCTAACATTACTTGCTATAAAATTAAAGCAGAGCTATTCACATCTGTAATGAATTTAATCTTTCATTAAATAAATAATAAATATATTAAATGTGGTGAAATTTAATATCTTTTAAATGAATACTGAGATATTACAAAATTAAATAGCATTAAGTTATATTAACAATTTTTAATAGGCACTCCAGGCAAGTTATGAAGTAGTGACAGCTATAAAATTGTTATAAAACAAAGCTGTGCTGAATTTCCTATTAGAAATATAATAATGCAAATTTAGTTGAGAGTACTGTGTTTTCCAGCAATACAAATATTCATTTAACTTTATTATTTTTTTATTATAACTATTTATTTTCAGATTTTAAAAATTCTTTGTGAGAAAATCTATCTCAAGATAAATCTGAAACAGATAAGCCAGTGATGTTAAATAATCATATTTATTACATTTGACTGGGAAACATGCATTCATACAGAATACATATATTTCAAAGTTTTTTAATATATCAATTATCGGTCTTCAATTTGCCAAACAGATTACAACTCTCAAATTTTACATTTCCATAGAATATTAAAATATATGTATATGGGTGTGAAAGAGATCCACAGGGGATTGTGTCCCAAAACATGCAACCGAATTTATAACCCAAGGTGACTTTTCTCATTTATTCTTCGATCATCTCAAGAAAACAGCATATGTGACAATATGAATAAGGAAAGGAGAAATGGTGCAGAAAACTGGCTGCAAAATGGTGACGAGCTGATGAGAAAGACTGTTAATATTTGGACAGAAAATAATTTATACAATGTATTACAAACTCTAAGATGGTAGAATATAGTAAAGTAATGGTAAATCAGAATTATATTACTCTATTATTTATATGTACAATTCAAAATATACAGGATCATTTATGAATTCAATCTTATGTTGTGCTATTGATCTGTATATATTAGTTCAATGATTTATTTTTTCCAGTACTTATCTTTTTTCCTATACCAAAGATATGCAGTGTTAACTCAGTAAATGAGGATTTTAATTCTCTTTTGTAAATATACAGCAATTGAATATAAACACTAACACACCAACAATGAATAAAAATGGTGTGATCTCCTTTCTCAGTATACTTATCTGCTTAAATAGCCTGTTCAAACAAAACCAAAGCAATTTGAATTATTAAATCGCTTGCAGAAGAATGGAGGTGTTCTGTTTATAGCAGTGTCAATGGTGATAAGAGTCCTATTCCTACCATTATAAAAGTGCAATTTGGGATGGAAAGAGGCAACATAAAAAAAACAATGGTATAAGTTATATAAACAAATAGACAAATAAGTGTTGATAGAAGTCATAGGATAGGTAGAGAAGAATTAAGATTCTGAAGCAGAAGAATCCAACCATGCAGAAGTATGTTCAAAGTTGCAACATAAATAATGATAGTACCATTTTGCGGCCATGCAATTGGTTATGAAAAGAAGGTGTGAGAGGTTTCAGAAGAGATCAACCTACCTAGATGCCTGACTTTAGAGATAAATAAGACCATCTGGGCTGGAATGAAGACATATCTTCAGTAAGTATAAATAAGACCCTGACTTCCAAGAAAGATTGTAAAGCACAACATTCCACCTGTCTATAGCTAATCTCACATTTTTCTCTAGCCTTTCTCAAAGAACTTGACTCTCAAACTTGTGACTTGGATATACATCTTGCTTTACCTGTGTGGTCACCATAAATCAATCAGTTTATGACTTGGACTGCACTTGATTTTATCCCTACAAACATACCTTTTTAGACATGGTGCTTGTCACATATTTTGTTTAAAAGCAGAAAAAAGCTGATATGAATCTCAGTAGGATTATGGGCAGCAAACTTACGTCAGACTTGTGATACTCTGCACAATATACTCTACTCTGTATGTTTAAGAAGTCTATTTAAAAGCAGTTTAGAGCATGAAATAGATTGTTGAAATGTATCTTTATAAATAAAGATTTGCAACACTTTGTAAGCCTATTGAACTTTGTGTTTTGATAGCCACTGAGAAACAACTGTTTTGAAATATACTGCAGCAATTTACTGCCTCTCTGATATTTGCATGTTAGAAATATTTATTTATTGAATAAATATTTACTGATATTTTAAACAGGCATTTCCCAACCTTTTTGGCTTTGCAGACTGGTGGCGGTTGGAAAGAGAATGGTTCTGTGCGAGTGGCGGGCAAGTGGCTCACCTGCTACTTCCCAATTCTGAACGGCTCAAGGCCCGGTAGCAGGATGTAGCCCCAGGGGTTGGGGACCCGTTTTAAACACTTTGGAACTTGGAAATTAAAGCCGGGTATCATCCTCATCAGGTCCTGTGCTGAGCATACTGGGAAGCAATGGTGTAGAAGACAAATAGGGACTGAGCTTAAAGTCCTTGATATTGATAGCTTGGTTGCCAAAAATAGTTTCTTCCAAACTGGAGGACAAAAAATAAATGACTGATTCCCTTGTATTTAATTTGCACATTTTGGGGAAATGTAGACAGGTATTTGGAGGTTCACAATATCAATCTCTCCCAGGCAGAGAAAGCAAAGAGATTACCTTTTCTTAATGGTAACTTGCTGCTAGTTTACACTTTTTTAAGAAGGCCTTTCATCAGCTCAATCTCTAGGGACACAGGTATATTATCAATTATCACTATCTTTATTATCATCATTAACAGCAATATTTTAAATGGAAAAGAGAAAAGGAAAACCAATTAAAAAGAATAATTTAGTTAACTCTTGATGGAGAAAAACCACAAAGTTACTACAGCAACTGAAAAGGAACTCTGAGGAAGCAGAAACTGTGCCTGTATGCATACACCATACAACAAATTTCTCAGCCTTGGGAGATTCTGATGGGATTTCCACATAAGCATGAGACCCATTTATATATTACACAGAAACCATGATGAAAAAAATAATTAAAATGGTTGTTGATACAGAAATGTGAATCAAACTTTCCAAAACCAACCAACCAGCCCAAAAGGAATCTGCTGGGAACATTGCTGAAATATTAATTCCCTAATTAAGATGCCACCAAACCCTTCCACTACCACATAGATTTTAACTAGTGTAGCAACTGAAACTGAAAAAAAAGCACCTCTACTCCCAAGCCAGGTTCCTGCCCAAGAGCCACTGAGTCCAGGAGAATCCTCAAGAACCTGTTTTTCAGGGGGTAATTTTACCCTCTTAAAAGGCACTGTTGGAGCTGATCATGAACTCAGATGGACAAACAAAAATTCTGTGTTACTAGGATTCAGTTTAAAATCCTAGTTTCTCTCATCCAAATTCTTACAGCCCCCACGCATCAGAACAGGACTTCAATGGAACCATTCTGGCCTGGAATAATGATATACAGCTGGATATCAACAGCATATTGATCATGATCAAACCACAATACCTTTGGATGATTTCTCCCAGAGGCTTAATATAAATGTTATATTATAGAGAGAAGTGACAGTAGCCATCAAGTCCATCTCTCCTATTCTACCACCACTACCTACAATCATCCCTCAAGAAAGAAATGCAACCAACCAATGCAATATACTACCCTCAATTGTCAGCACTGTGGACAGCCTGGAACGACGTCATGTTTGATGGTATTCAAGGCTGCTGACAGGTCTAAAAAGACCAAGTTGGACACATTTTTGCATCCATTCTGGCAAAGGTTATCTATTAGTTACATGCAAGTAAGCAAGGTTATCTATTAGTTGCATGCAAGTAAGTTAAGAAAAATGTATTTTCTGGATAATAAAATAGCAGAACAGAGAACAAATATATCTTCTCATCTAGGTAAAGGTAAGGCATTTTTTTCCTTTTAGATAAAAATTAAAGTTTCCTAATGATATGACCTCTTCTGTTTGGCAGGCATTGGACTCTTCTTAAATGACTTTTTAAGCCAGACTGAGTGGCCATCTGTTGAATAATAGATTCCTGTACTTGTACCAGGTGATCACACACATTCTTTCTATACCTCCATTCTATAATTCCATACTTCACAGAAGAGGCAGGCACTTCAGAATTTAGAGCAATAGCAGGAAGTCTGGCATTCTTGAAGTAAAACTCTTGCCACCTGCTGTTTATGGCAAATGGGATTGAAGCCTGGAACAACTTGCTTGCTGCTGAATTACTGTATCCCAACAGGAGGACAGGCTGAAGAATAAGTACAGGTAGTCTTCAATTTACAACAGTTCGCTTAGTGACCATTCAGTTTTACAACAGCTCTTAAAATGACTTATGACCATTTTTCACATTTATGACAGTTGCAGTGTCATGGAATTGTGTAGTCACCATTTGCAACCTTCTGACAAGCAAAGTCAATGGAGAAACCAAATTCACTTGAAAACCATGTTACTAATTTAACAACTGCACAACTGTGACAAGAAAAGTTGTAAAATGGGGACAAAACTCACTTAACAAATTTCTCACTTAGCAACATAAATTTTGGACTCAACTGTGGTTGTAAGTTGAGAACTACCTCTATTGGGCAGATTCTTAAAAATACTGCTGATATTTAAGGATTGTAAATTTTATCCCTTCATTTATTTCACTGAATAATGGGGTGTGGTGTTATTTGGAAATTTCATGAGGAAGAAATGAACACAAGCAATAATAAAGGAATCTCATTCAATTTGTACAACTGTGTATCAAGTCCTAGAGAACATATAATAGAGAACACACACAAAAAAGCACTTACAAAACTTCAGCATTCAGTCAGCTTTTGGAATTAAATGGGCACTAGACAATAAAGGAGAAGAATGATTGGGAAGACATTAGGTTTACTTACAGAGGATCTGAAAATATAAAACTTGATCTATAGTGACATAAAGCAGGTCACCTTTTTAATTAGCTTCAATACGCCACATTCCGGGTTGAATTGTTTCCTCTCTATGGGAACAATTCAGTGAGAACTCGACATAATTCTCCCTTCAAAGTGCTTTACAGGAAAGCAGATTTCATGTTGCAAGGAACTGCTTTTAAATTATAGGAAAGATTCAGCCTACAATAGTGGCAGAGCGGCAGAGCAGCGTGCACTGTTATCTAATGCAGATGAAATGCAAATATGTTCTGCTGAAAGTACAACAAAGAAAAGATTTCCTGGCCTAATAATGCAAGCGTTTGATGTGTTGAACTTTAGAAGGCCTTATGCAGCTGCAACGGGAATGCTGCCCATAGAAGAAGTCACTGTGTCACCTTCAGGAAGCGATGAGTTTGTCCTTAATTTGAAAGGGAGAAGATGTGGAAAGAAAAGAGGGTATTTCAAAAATCCCTGTGCTTTGGTGGGAATTGTTTACATGTACACATTTCTTTACACATACATCACAAATTTATTCTAAACAACCTATGGCCCATCCTTCAGTGTAATTTCCTGGTTGTGGCTGCTTTTAAATGAATTTCCAAATAAACTGTTTCATAGTCAATCATGTGTAGTTTCTTTCAGTTTCATTTATCCATTCCTGAGGACATCGTGATTACTGATTTAGCCCAAAGCAAAGCAGTTCCAAAGTATACAGTGTTGTTTTGTTTTTGTACCTTCAGTCAGCATTGATACCTGGTTTATTGCCTGGACTGCAGTTCTCTAAGAAAAGTTTTTTTGGAAGTGGTTTGCCACTACCTCCTTCCGAGGCTGAAAAAGAGCAAATTCTAGCTTGGTATAACAGTGGTCAAAGGCTTTAAAATAACCCAATTACTTTCTCTTTTTGTCTTAAAATACCAAGTTGTTTATGGTGAAATAAATTTATAACTGTAATTGACACTTGAAAAAATCTATGCTGTTGTGCTGTATTTATATAAAACCAATTTCCATAATCTAAATAAATAGTAAAGGCACCACTATCCATATTCATTGCATTATTCCTGTCTGTATCACACATCCTTCTCTTCTTTTCAGCACTGAGAAAGTGTGGGGTTTTTTTTGTTTCCAGCTCATCTGAAATACATGCTTACACACACACACACGTCCTAAACTTATGACCACAATTGACCCAAGAATTTATGTTGTGAAGTGATAAATTTGTTAAGTGAGTTTTGCCCCATTTTATGACTTTTCTTGCCACATTTGTTAAGTGAATCACTACGGTTGTTAAATTAGTAACACTAATTTAACATTTATTAGTGAACCTAATAAGCAAAGTCCCCATTGACTTTGCTTGTTAGAAGGTTGCAAATGACAATCACATGATTCTGGGACAACCGTCCCAGAATCCGTCATAATTGCAACCGTCATAAATATGAACCAGTTGTCAAGCATCCAAATGTGGATCACGTGACCATGGGAATGTTGCAATCATCATAAGTGTGAAAAAGTGTCATAAGTCACTTTTTTCTCTGGCATGGAAAGAGTCACTAAATGAACTGTTGTAAGTCAAGAGTTACCTGTATACATACGTTTGTGTGTGTATATATATCTCCAAAATACACATAGCATTCAGTGAAATTTGAATGCAATAAGGGTATTAATAATTTATTTTTTCTTGCTATGGGGACCAAGGCCATAGAACTTAAACCTCAAACTGAATTTGAATTTGCACAATGGTCATCTGCTAATATCAAACTGTATTGCAAGGTATTGGGAATAGAAAATCTGTGCCTTGTTAAGTTTTTTAATTCCCAATCCTCAACTGAACTGCTTTTCAAATACCATATTTTTTGGACTATAAGATCTACTTTTTCTCTCCTAAAAGAGGCTTAAAATTAGGGTGCGTCTTATGCTCCGAATATAGCCCCGCCCACAAATTAATTTTCACCTTCCATGCCTGCCTGTTCCAGGCTGCAGAAAACAACACAGCCTCCATGCCTCTTACTCCCTTTTCAGCAAAGCTGCAGGATCGCTGCCTCCACACAACAGGTGATTTGGTAATCTACTGTTCCTGCTGAATCAGTCTGTGCTGAAACAAACTGGCTTTTAGCACAGGGAATAATCTTCCCCTTTATCTCCGTGCTGAATCTCGTTTCAGTTTCAATTTCAACAGACAGATTCAGCACGAGGAGCTGAAAAGTAATAATGATCTTTTATTTTGTCCTTAATTTGAAAGTTTACTCTTAAATTGAAATTGTGTTTCTTATTGGAAAGAGGGAGACTCTGCTTTTGGAAGTATGAAGTAGATTCTGCTCAAAATGTATTTGGATACACTTATTTCTTTACTATGTTTGCAGGGTTGGTGGAGATTTGGGGGTATTTAATCCCTCATGATTAAAATAAACAGTGCAATTTAAGCATCCAATTTTAATGCACATACCAGAACAGCAAAAAGTCAAGCAGGGTTAAACTCAAAATAAAATCAGCATTAAAGAGTCTCTCTTGCTGGGTCTCTATATAAGGGATGGCACTACCTCTTGTATGCCACGCTTGTGTCAATTGGCTTGCTTGCTGAGTCATGTTGGCTCAATGGGATGTCACCTGTCAGAACCTCCCCTCACGGGAATGGTGGAACTGGAGATCACTATAGGCTCTGGGGTGAAGTTTGTATTTAATTAAAGCCAAGAATAAGTCTTTTCTATAATAATGCATAACTATCTGTATTTGACTGACCTATTCTAGCTCTATCATCTTATTCCAGAGGTGAGAGGTAATACTGTACTTAGGAACCTAAGGAAGATCATGAAGATGACCCCCACATTTCTTTTTCATATCTGAACAGATCCATAAATCATGGAGTGAGCTAACTTTGATTTTATTTGTTCTTCTCTGTTTTACAAAATAAGTAATTGGAATTTATCTAACCCAGAATCTGTTTTACATTTGTATCTTTAAGGAGCATACATTTTTCCCTAGAGTCAGGTGGAAAAATTATCCTATATATTAATCTCCTAGTTCTCATTTAATGTGATGAATATATATTTTTTGAAAATCCATCTATCATCTATCTGCCTGCCTACATGTCTATCATCATTTACTTACGTACCTGCCTCCTACTTACCTACTTAATCACCTATCCTCTCTCCTCTATCTAGCTATCTTTTTCCTATGGCTGGCCCAAAATTACTCAATCATCCAGACAGCTAGAGTAATTTTGGGACTAGTGCTCATAGTCTGCTGGTTTGGTTCCACAACCCCTAGACCAAACTGGCTTCTTGGTAAGCTAGTAAAAAGTGAGATAGATAGCATCACCTCCAGATGGATTCACAACTGGCTGACAATCTGTACTCAATGAGTAGTCCTTAATGGGTCTAAGTCTACATGGAGGGAAGTAAGCAGTGGGGTGCCACAAGGTTCTGTCTTAGGTAAAGTACTCTTCAATATCTTCATAAATGACTTAGATGAAGGAATAGAAGGGGAACTTACCAAATTCGCAGATGATATTAAGCTGGCAGGAACAGCTAACATCCTAGAAGATAGGCTCAAGATCCAGATGTATCTTGACAGACATGAACACTAGGCCCTATCTAACAAAATGAAATTCAATGTAGAGAAAAGTAAAGTCCTACACAGAGACAAGAAAAACCAAAAGTACACATATAGACTGGGTGAAACCAGGCTTAATAGCAGTAACTGTGAGAGTGTAAGGACTCTGCCACTCTTAATTCCCACCAAGAACGAAAGAACCCCCAAAGAACAACATCTTCCAAAAGAAATATGTTTATTGGGAGGTAAAGTAGGCAATTCAAAGCAAGCTTTGGAAAAAGGTGGTTCAGACAATACAGCTTAAAGCACCAGAGAAAACCCTCCCCCAGGACATATGTAACTTTCAGCCAATACACAGGTGTGATAGTTTGCTTGGAGTGTAAGGATACCAAAGCTTCTCCCCCCAACTCCATTCCTCTTTCTCTGGGAGAGTTCCTAGGTTTTAATTGCCTTAAAACAGGATGCCAGTTGTAAAAAACATAGTGTTACACATGGAAGGGATAAACAGGAAAATACATCTCTCAAAGTCCCCCCTTTTCTCCAAAAGATTGGAAGATCCATGTCTGGGGGGCAGATCTGACATGGTGCTCTCCTCAGGAAAAGGCTAGATTCACTTGAAAAGACAAACCAATT
>JANHFQ010004526.1:101225-114127 GCA_032468035.1 Aparallactus werneri
AATTTAATATGTTTTTAACTTTTGTATTGTTTGTTTTTATATGTTGTACGCCGCCCCGAGTCCCTCGGGAGAGGGGCAGCATAGAAATCCAAGTAATAAATAAATAAAATCTTTGGGCATAACCTATGTGATAGTTCAAGCAGCCTATTCATGAGCTGATTTATCTGATCCTAGGAACAAAAACAGAAACTAGGATGATTAGCTTAATGTGATATCTGAAGATGGAGTTACAGAAGCCAGGAGTCTTCAAAAAAAATTCTAGCTTAAAATAATTTAATACAGTAAATCTATCTTATTTAGGTAAAATGATCAATATTTCTAAATTCAGTTGTAACATTATCTGTGTTAACATGTTTACTCATTAAGACAAGTAATCAGGTTGCATAATTGGCATAAACCAATACATAGCTCATGAATGCTTTGACTTAATGAGTTTCCTGCTTAAAATTGGCATGAGATAATGGCCAATAATGGCCAATACAATATCCCTGACTCTTGCCATGAAGAATACATAAAGATTTATATTCTCCAATGGAAAAGCTCCATGCTGGGCTCGGTGCTTATGGGCTACGCCCCCTGCGATAGGCAAGACTGGCTTTTTAGGGTGCGGAGCCAGCCTGGAATCCCCCAGTCTTACTTTGACTCTGCAAAAAGACAGTGCTTCAATTGCTTCTCAGCTCTATTTCTTCAGTCAGGAGACATATATATTCTAAATTTCTTCTTTCTACAGTGGAGAGGTAGGATTACCTCCCTTTAGTGATCAAGCGCTGTTCTTTTTGTTCCGATTCAGCTGTTTCCGACTTTCGGCTCTTTAGCCTTATCGGATTCACCATTTTTTCACACCTCCGCAAGCCTTTTCGAAGCGTGCTGTGGATTTACTGGGAAGGGCTGTGGCTGCGGACCTGGATCCGCCTAAGGGCTTCACCCAGGCTATTGGCTTTTCTCCGCTGGGCCGCCAATGCAATTTTTCCATTGGATTGCCTCCTGGCCGTTTTTCGCCCTGTTTTAATATCTCGCCTTTTCGGCAGGTGCCATTTTGGAGCAGGGAAAGGCCTCTTCTAAGAGCTGGGTTTACCTCCAGCGGTCCTCCGTGACCTGACAGATGACTCTCCAGGCCTCTTTCCTCCGACCCTATTAGGGGTTTTCTCGCACCTCCTCCTGTATCTTCAGGAGATATATATCCCAGTTTGAGGCGATATCCCCTTCCCAGTGGCAGCCATTTTGAGAACGGCCTAGGCGGGCTTACAGCCATCAGCCATCGGCCACCCTCCTATATTGGATCCTTCTGGTTCCTGGAGCCTTGCAGACCTCTCCTCCAGTATGTCTGCAGCCATGGATCCCCTACCATCTGCGGATCAGGGGTTTTCCATATCCCTGTCTAGATGCAGGCACGGTGGACATTACCTCTTCTAGCCAACACTGGCTCCATTGGACATATGTCCTTTGCACTCACTTCCAGGACCTCTTCAGGCACCCATGGGTTGTGGCTCCCCTGCCAGGGGTTGAGCGCGCTGCTCCCTATACACTGGAGGGACAGGGTAGCTTCCAGGACTGCATCTGTTCGGCCCTCCTTGAGGTGTCCCACAGGCCCCCTGATGATGTGGTTCCTCCCCTCTCCTATCAAGGAAGGGGATACTGAGGGCCGGGCAGTCCCGGTTACACCCGGGACGCTCTCTCTTCATCTGGAAGACGCAGTAAGTAGAGGGGAGGACCTGGCCTTCCTGCTCCTCTTCTTTGCCTGGCCTCTTGTCGTTATTCCGGACCCAGTTTTCCTGGTCTTGGTCAACCCGGAGTGTTAAGGGCTCCAACCTCTTCAGAGCAGACTTCGACCCTTATCTGTGGGAGACCAAAGGAAAGGACAAGGCCTTGCCTACTAGACCCAGGGCAAGGTCCGCTTTTACATCACGTCCACGCCAACCCTTTCGAACCTTTCGTCTGGTGCCAGCTGCTTCTGCTCCAGACCGGCCTCGCCAACCCGTCTGGCAACCCAGCACCCAGCTTCCCCTATTTTTCTCCAGGGGAAGTTGCCCAGCTTCCCAAGGGCACAACGCTCTCAATGGTCCCTGGCCGCAGGGGACCCTATATGCCTTCCCTCCCACAAGGATCATCCCTCTGGTGATCGCGAAGGCAAGGGCGGAACGTGCCAAGCTAATCGTGCCATTCTGGCCCCGTTGCCCGTGGTTCTCTTCGCTTCTCCACCTCACAACTGAGCCTCCACATCGTCTACCTCACAGGGAGGATCTCTTGCTCCAGGGTCCTCTTCAGCACCCCGACCTGGCTCGCCTCCAGTTGACGGCATGCAGGTTGAGAAGCGCAGATTAACCTCCAGAGGCTACACTGCTCCTATTGTACATACCCTGCTCTTGAGCAGACGGGCTTCTATCAGACGGATTTATAATTCAACTTGGACAACCTTGACCAGGTGGTGCCTGGGGAAGGGCATCGACCCAGAACACATCCGGATGCCGCAGCTTTTGGAGTTCCTTCAAGCGGGCCTTGATAAGGGCCTTAGTACTGCCACCTTGCACAGACAGGTCTCGGCCATCTGCTCCATGTTAGGCTACCCCCTGGCTGCCCACCCAGACATTAAAAAGTTTCTGCAGGGAGCTAGTTTGTTAAACCCACCACCAGTGGTACGTGCACCCTCCTGGGACTTGACCATGGTCCTCAAAGCCCTGTCATGACCACCTTTTGAACCGTTGGCTACATGTTCCATTAAGCTACTCTCGGTAAAGACAGCCTTCTTGGTCACTACTGTATCGGCCAGGTGGGTTTCGGAGCTGGCGGCCTTCTCCATCGCGCCTCAGCTCTGCATCATCAGCAGAGACAGAATAATCCTGCTCTACAACCTGGCCTTCTTACCCAAGGTCAACTCATTATTCCACCGGTCAGCCGAGATCATCCTTCCATCCTTCTTCCCTTCTCTTGCTTCCCCACAGGAGAGGGAATGGCATTGCCTGGACGTGCGGACGGCATTCCTGTTTTACCAGGACAGAGTCTCTCTTTGTCTCCTTCTCCAGGGCCTCCAAGGGCTCTAAGGTCTCCCCATCTACAATTCCAAGATGGGTCAGAGAGGCAATCACCTTGGCCTATAAAGCCAGGTTCGTGGATCCCCCACAAGGGATCTTGGCCCATTCAACATAGGGGCCCTCTACCTCCACCTTTATAGAGACTGTCCTTTCTTGGAGCAGGTGTGCAAGGCTGCAACCTGGAGTTCCCCTCACTCCTTTATTCAGCATTACAGGGTGGACAGGTACTCCGCCCAGGTCGCAGACTTCAGTTGCAGGGTCCTTGGTTTGGTCCTTCCCTTGGGCCAGCCTACCCGCCCGTAGTAACTGCTGGGGTATGGTTCCCATAAGCACCAAGCCCAGCACGAAGCTCTTCCACTGGAGAACGAGGAGCTTGGTACTCACTGTGAACCTCCATTCTCTGTGGACTCCGTGCTGGGCTCGGTGCCCCGCCCTTTCTGTCCTCGGTTCAGTCCCATGGACGAGCGATATGGGGGTGAAGGTTCTGACTTCCTCACGAGGGAATGACCTTCCTTTCAGTTTTCCTTTTACAGTTTTACATCCCTACCGTGACTTCTTGCACTGAGGGGAATGGACACGGACTGTACCTCACTGCTACTCCTCCAGACTTGCTCCAGATAGCTAGTCGCTTGCAGACTAGTACATTATGGGGGATTCCAGGCTGGCTCCGCCTCCTAAAAAGCCTGTCTTGCCTATTGCAGGGGGTGTAGCTCATAAGCACCGAGCACGGAGTCCACAGAGAATGGAGCTTCACAGTGAGTACCAACCTCCTCATTTTAAAATTAAGCAGTATCAAATAACCATGATTTCCAAATATAGTTCAAACATTCAAGAGTCTCAGTATCCTATAACAATTTATGTACATCCTATAGTTTCAAACAATCTTAAACAACTCTACAAATACTCTATTGCTATAATGCATTTTCAAATTTATTCTAGTGGAAATGTTCATCATAACATTCAATAGTACCTGAAAGCTCAAACTGTGATATTAGGCAGTCCCATCTAGAACCAGAATTTATAATTTCAGACTAACAAAACAGAGGCCACTAAAAAGCTATATAACTGATCAGAAATGTTACTTTGTGCGTGTAAATTAAAGTACAGTACTTTCAAGAAATTTCATAGAATACAATAATCATGATCAATATTATGGCTATAATTTTTATCTAATGAAATATATGAATGATTCCATGAGATCACTATTAGAGCATTACAAACATCAAAAAATATTTATCTTATACACATTAATTAAAAAGAGGAACATGTTCTTATTAGACGAAAATAAGTGTTGTGACCCAGCAAAGGCCAGAGTCACAACTGATTACTAAGTCGGACTCAGAGGAAGAACAGGGGCCAGCTGTTGAAAGCATGCCAGCAGGGGAGAACAGTGTGCCAGAGGCTGACTCCCCCGAGAGCTATCCACAGCCTTTAGCTGAGGAGAGCAGTGAGGGGGAGGAGATCTTAAACAACACTCGAAACAAGAGACGTGATAAGAGGAGGTTGGAGCGGGGCCAGGGAGCTGGGCGGGCCCCACCTGAGCAGTAAGAGAACCACACCCCTGAGAGTATAAAGGGGAGTGTGTTTGTAATTAAAAGTTGTAGGGAACAACTTTTAACAGCCTTTTGGACGTTTGAATCCTGGTCTGCTGAATAAAATCCTGTCTGTATCAAGGACTTGTCTGCATCAAGGTTTGTCTGGAGAAGAGGGGGGAGGAAGCCTGCCTGATCATAACAATAAGTTTATGTTTTTTAACAATACATATATTGATCTCATTACTTTTCCTAGAATATACATTTATTTTACACTTAATTCAGTATTTACCAATACCATACCTTGGATTGGTATTTCAGTACCAAGCACTGAATGTAAGAAATCATCTTTGCTTCCTACAGCTTCAAATTTCAAAAAGACAGCATAATCTTTTCGTGATGGAGTTCTATCAACGTCCCTATCAATTTGCAGCTGCCTGTAAAATTCAAAATAACGTTTATTTTTCTATCATTCAGTTTACTGATTTGTAACTGCTGATATCAAACTATATAGCAGAAAAAAGGGCATCGGACACCATAATTTTAATGAAGCACAGGCTGTAAATTTAACTAATCCAAAATCAGGATATGTTACAATTGAAATGTTTTATGTAATTTCAACAGATCTTTCCATAATAAAGATTCTCATTTGTTAACCATAAGGCCACCTGTAGTACTTATGTTAGATTATCTTATTCACTATTCAGGATAATGAATATTTCAAATTTTTCTTGACATCTTTGACAATGACATTATTTTGTTATTAATAATTCAACCTACCAACTTCCAAATGATTGAACACATATGCATATACAGTATTTGGCACTCCCCCCCTTTTTTATAATTTCTGATGCTGTGTTGCCTAATTATACTAGGCTCTACTATACAATCCTTGAGCTTGCATGAGTTCAATAATCCTTTAACAATAAGAGCACCTTAATCTTAAACACCATTTTGTTCTAAAAAAATCTCTCACCTCAACACGAAATGAAACAAAAGATACCTTATTTCCCCACTATCACTTAAAGAATACAAAGAACATACATATTCCTTTCTGCCTTTTGAAATTGGAATTTCACCTAATATAGAGGAAGATGCATTTCACCTAATATAGAGGAAGATGATCTTAACAGAAAGATCTCTTACCAACGCAATGAGAGAACATTGCTTAACTAAGCCCAAAACAGGAAAGTATGTGTAAATGTTTCGCAGACTAATTGTAATACCCCCCATTCACATGGGTATAAGACAGAGAAAATACAATCAAATTTGGAAAATTATAAACTGTAGTCCATCTTAATAAGAAGTTTTAAACTTCTACGGAATTTATATTTTGGTATGTTCTACATTGTAGGGCTGACATCAAAATAGGCTAATTACAATACGATACAGATTATTGCTACAATGAAGAAAATTTTATGGAATTAGGAATATACATACTTGGTACATATGCACTATAGCTTTTATCATTTCCATTATACTTATTACTGGACTTTACAAAACCACTTACTTTGGATTAAAAGAAAGAAAAATCACAGTCTTCTGATAAGGTTGTAGTGTTCCTTCATTAGGAATGCAAGTAATCAGAGTTGAAAGATCTGTTCCTTGATTTCCAGGACAATCTTTCAAAGCAGCATTTGAACTCTGCTGAATATCTATGCCCTTTAAGAAAACAAAAAATGAATATACTAAAAATTAATTATTCCATGTATTTACTTGGATGTTTCATATCAATAGGTCAATTCAGGTCAATACATTTACTGAAAAGATAAGTTATAAAAATGTGAATGAAACTTGTCACTAAGTTTCTAAATAAATTTCTAACCCCATTTACCTATCCTTTAAAACATGGCAGCATAACATATTATGTTGAAAGTAATAAATTTTAAGTTATTATTCATCAACAAATGTCCATTGATATGACAGATATGTACAGTATATGAGCCGCGGTGGCGCAGTGATTAGAATGCAGTAGTGAAGACTACTTCTGCTGACTTGCTGGCTGTCAGCAGTTTGGCAGATCGAATCTTACCAAGCTCAAGGTTGACTCAGTCTTCCATCCTTCCGAGGTGGGTAAAATGAGGACCCAGATTGTTGGGGGCAATAGGCTGATTCTGTAAACCTCTTAGAGAGGGCTGTAAACCACTGTGAAGTGATATATAATTCTAAGTGCTATTGCTATAGCTATATGTCCATGCACTTCAGAAATCCCAAAACTATTACAACATTCATCAGGTGTATAAGATCCCTACAACTTTCACATGAAACCTTAAGGGTAAATAATAAAGTCATATAATATCAAAGCAATGGGTTGGTTTTAGTTCCACTTTAACATATTGTCCATGTTCTTACCTTTCACTTATTTATGGGAGTTGTCAGAAGTAAATCTGTGGACATTACTGGAATATAATTTAAATCTGCTTTTTGAAATGGCTTTTGAATGCTTATATGAACTGTGTTTAAAAATACATCAAGTCCAAATCTGCCCTCTTACCATTATCAAGTGCAAGAATAACAGGAACCCTCATTTATATACAAATAGTAGCCAAAATGTAAAACAGTAACAAACTTTATTTCTCCTTTGATAGCTTCTAAGTATGATAGAGAGGAAAGGGAATTCTTCTGAAAAAGAGATAGGTGTTTAAAAGTAGTTTCCTTACCATCTCTCCACCAACAGCATTATCCATCAAGATTGCCACCCAATCCACAGGTTCTGGGCTTTTATTGTGAAGAATAACTTCCTCCATCTTGGAGGTTCCAAAGTAAACACATCCAAAATTAACACACTGGATAGTATTTGAGTGAGGCACACCTAAAACCTCAAGAACTTGTTCCACAATATTGGCTTTGATCTTTATCTCAGCAGTGGGCACTCCCTCCAACTCCACACTTTGGATAATAACAGATTAAAAAAGAATTTAGGGTTTCAGGAAAATCATAGGTTAAGATTAATACTGCCAGATTAAATCATTTGGAATTTAAGATTTTATTAACATATTTAACACACACACACACACACACACACACACACACACACACACATAACTAAAACTTATAACAGTTGCCTATTTGTAACATTCAATGCTTCGTATCAGAATAGTAAGTGTTTTCAATATTACATAACATTAGAAGAATTTACTAATTCTTCATTATCCCCAATTTGGAATAATAGAGGAAACACCAAATTTCAATATAAGAAAGATTTTTAAATGAGGCTCCAAATTAGATTTTATTGAGAATTGGAGTTTACTTTTGCATTCTAAACAATCTGAGACTGTGATACCCAATGCACTGAACTCTGTCATATAATTTATTTAAGCATGGCCATTCATTCTTTAGATAGAAAGTTGAGTAGTATGTAATAAAGATTCTATCGTTCAGTCAAATTGTTCTTATTACATAAGACTGCACTTTGAATTGACAATATTTTTACTTATTTCATTGACACAAATATAGTAAACATATCTATGCAGTGAAAGGGCAAAGACTACTACAGTATAAAGTGTATGCTTCCATTTATTTATATGTAGCATAAAATTTAATTCAAGAAGTAAATTAAGAGACAACACTGCAATTTAAATATACTACACTTACGTGGCTTGTTGATTAAGTATTTTGGGTACATCAGTACATATCTCCACTTTTATCAATTTCATTGTTTTTGGTTCTATCACACCACTGATTGGTGCTATAATAATTGGAACACTTCCTCTATATTTTATGTCAAATGTACCTTAAAATATAAAAATAAAATAAAATAAAATAAGAACTATTTTAGTCGATATGCATAAAATTAAACACTAACCTTTTTTCTTCCAATGATAAAAGGATCACAATAACAGCATAAGATCCATCATCTCATCAATATTCTCTGACTTCCTTAGCTCTTTCTCCTCAGTCATATTTGTACAATAATGTGGATGAACAATTGCGAATTATTTCCTGTTATTTATTGTTCAAATTTATTTATTTATTTATTTTTATTTTTATCAAATTTATACCCCGCCCCTCTCCTGGGACTCGGGGCGGCTTACAGGGTAGAATAAAAACATACAATACAATATACAATTTAAAATGAATTAAATAGGACCCTAAGTTAAAACTAATAAAAATTTAAAATGTATACTTTTTTTAAAAAGTAAAGTAACGGGAGCTAGTAACAAGTAACGGGAGCTCACTCCTTTTTGCAGCACTCGGGATTCGAACCACCAACCTACCAACCTTTCTGATCGACAAGCTCAGCGTCTTACCCACTGAGCCACTGCATCCCTATCACTTAGACTTATATACTGCCCCAAAGCGCTTTACAGCATTTCCTGGGCAGTCCACAGTGTCAGCGTTATTTGCATGCTGCCCCCAACAATCCGGGTCCTCCTTTTGCCGACCTTGGATGGATGGGAGGCTGAGTCAACCTTGAGCCGGTCAGGATTGAACTCCTGGCTGTGGGCAGTGAGTCAGCCTGCAATGCTAGAAGACCTCCAAGGGTCCCTTCCAACTCTCATCTCTGTACTTCTATCCACAACATTCCTGTGAGGTTGGCCCAAACGCATCCTGAACGCAGGTCTCGCTCTGCCCTATTTCTACCCTAACCGGGGATCTGCCCTGAAAAAGGCACTCACAGGCGGTCCTTCTCCCCATGGCTTCTGGCCCCTCCAGGTTATTTATTCACTTACTTATTTATTTAATAAAAGTTATAGGCCGCCCCGGGCAGTTGTGGCCATGGGGGAGGAAGAGGTGACCCTGAGCCTTTGGAAGCCTTCAAAAGCCTTGGGGGAGAGAAGCCCCCTCCTCTCTTCTCCCCCAGGACGCAAAGGGAGCACCTAGAGCAGGGATCCTCAAACTAAGGCCCGCGGACTGGATATGGCCCGCCGACTCAATCTACCCAGCCCGCGGCCAGTTTTTTTTAAAAAAAATATTTTTGGGGGCTGCTGGGACCTCCCACCCGCTCACACTCTATAGCTACCTTTATTCGCTCCGTTTGCAGCACAGCTGAGCTGTTTTTCCACCTAGGGGCTTCTGCAGGAAGTTTGTTTTCTAAAGAAAGAACCTTCCTGCAGAAGCCCCTAGGTGGGAAAAAAGTTGAGGCATGCAGCCCAGCAAATCAGCTGTGCTGCAAACAGAGCAAATTATAGCATGTAGGCAAGTGGGAGGGCCCAAAAATGTTTGTTTTTTATTTTTGGCCAAGCCTACCAAATTGGCCATACCCACCCAGTCACATGGTAACCTAGCCACACCCACCCAACCGGTCCGGCCCCCCAGCAGCCTGAGGGACCATGAATCGGCCCCCTGTTTAAAAAGTATGAGGACCCCTGGACTAGAAGATCTCCAAGGTCCCTTCCCACTCTGTTACTCTGCTTACAAGTAGTCCTCGGCTTACGACCACCATTGAGCCCGAAGGTTCTGTGGCTAAGGCAGACATGGGTTCAGGGAGCTTTGACCCATTTTGCCACCTTTCTTGCCACCATTAAGTGAACCGCTACCGTGGCTAAATTGATAGCCCGGTTGTTAAGTGAATCTGGCTTCCCCCCTGGATATTGCTCGTCATTAGGTCGAGAATGAGATTGCCGCCTCTCATTGGAGAGGAAACTTCTCACCAGCCAGCCTTGCTGAGGAAGGCTTGGTCCTGCGCACGAGTCCCATCGCTCTGTCATTGTCATTGTCATGTCGTAACAAATCACATGGTTCACGATCTGTGGCACAAGGGGAAGATATTTTACTTCTTTTTCACTGTTGGAGATCCAAAAGCATTTTGAGTGCCAAAAAACCTTTGGGATTTAAAAAAATACTTTTCCTCTCATATAGCCTCCCTCCCTCCCTCTTTCCTTCCTTCATGGCTGCATCTCTCCTACCCAAGCTTCATGAGCTGACAGTAAGATGATTGACTGCTTTCCTTTCCTTTCTCCTTTCCTTAATTCTTTCCTTTCTCCTTTCCTTTCCTTTCTCCTTTCCTTTCTCCTTTCCTTTCCTTTCTCCTTTCCTTAATTCTTTCCTTTCTCCTTTCCTTTCCTTTTTACTTTCCTTTCTCCTTTCCTTTCCTTTCTCCTTTCCTATCGTTTTTACTTTCCTTTCTTCTTTCCCTTCTCCTTTCCTTTCCTTTCTCCTTTCTTTTTCCTTTCCCCTTCCCCTCCTTCCCTTCCCTTTCCTTTCCTTCCCCTCTCCTCCCCTTCCTCCTTTCATTTCTCCTTTCTCCTTCCCCTCCTTTCTTCTTCCCTTCCCCTTCCCTTCTCTTTCCTCACTTACTCCATGCCTTCCTCACAAATCCCCAGGGAAAGCTCAGTTGGACTTCAAAAGTAAAGTGGTCCCAGTTGTGTAGGAACTCCCCACCGGGTTGTTTGACTGCTTGACGGCTGCTCTCTTCTCCTCCAGGTGCCCTTTCTGGTAACGGAAGACCTGTGTCCACCCCGTTTCCTGCCTCCCTCTCTAGGCTCTGGTATCCCCATGGGACCCTTTCCCGGAAGCGATGGGGAGTAAAGATGGACTCTGGCTTGAGGGTGGAGGGAAAAGAGTTTTTCTCAAAGTTTGGGAGTTGTGGAGGAGGGAAAAGAAAGGAAGCTTCTTTTACAAGACACAACCTCCAAGACACGGCTAGGTCCAGCCATTTCTGGGGCCCCAGATCACCTTGTTTTTGCTGTTGGAAAGTGAAGAATGCCTACGAAACAGCCATTAGTTCACCTGATTGGCCAATACGTAGGTAGGCCAGCCAGGCTGCAGTTGAAGTTTTTTTGAGGCTACAATTGGGGCATGTTTTTAAGATTGCATGGAATGGCAACTGTTTGCAGCAGGGATGAAGCCAGCACGAGTAGGGGCCTTGCAGAAGAATTTATTATCCAGGCTGTTGTGATAACAGCCCAGAAAAGGAAGGGAGAATAAATGAACTTAACGTTGAATGTTACAACATTGGCAGAGATGGTGGAAGAGAAACAGATCCTTCCGGAGGGAAAAGAGAATTCAGCCACCTGTTCCCCACTATTTTTGCTTGTGTTCTTTACTCCTTGTGCACTTGGGGAGAGAAACCAAAATGTAATTGTGAGGTGTCCGAAAGCTTTGGAGGGCAGTGGTTTCCCCAACTTGCGCCCATTGCAAGCAAACTGCACAAAAATCGTTTTTGTGTTTCGATGCTTTGTGGTAGCCTAATATTTTTTTTTTCATTTTCATTTTTATTTTTGCTGCCCAATAAAAGTCCATCCTGTCGTACGGTCTGGATTCTGGACGTGCTTCCTTTTTAAAAAAAAAAAAACGCTCTTTATTGCAGAGGGAATGAGAAGGAGATAACTTACCTCTGGGCCACTTCACCCCCGTTTCTGGTACCGCTTACTTCACTTTTAATTTTTTTTTCTGGGGGAGGAAAAGGTGTGCCAGAACACACCTCTGTTTTTGTGTCGTCTGCTCTTTTGCATGCAGCCTAAGAAGAGCTTTGAACTTGGTCAGCGGCAGGCACCCAATCTGCACTTTGGCGCAAGTGACCAATGGATGTAGTTCCCCCGGCAGGGACATTGGCCGAAGTGACAGTGTCTAATGTCTCGGCCGTGTCGGCGGTACATGGTCTTGTCTAGGGAAAAGGGTCCGACGGTGACACTCGTTTTGGTAATCCTCATTCTTTGGGATTTGCCCCTCTCCTTGGCCATCTTCAAGCACTTCAGTAGTTTAGTGCCGCAGCTCGATTGCTGCCAATTGAAATGTTGGCCTTGGTGTTGAAAGAAGATGTGACGGATTCCCGGAGGGACGTTGTGAAAAGCGTGCGAGACCTGCCCCAAAGAGAGAGAGAAGAGAGGGAGCCAAGGTGAGTTGGCTTTGAGACGAACCTCAGCACTGGGTTGGGAAAAGAGGACAGCCATTCCAGGAGATTCCCCTTCTCCTACCTGGCGCCATTCATCATTGTACTCCGAGTCGTATCTGTATTTGTTCTCGGAGTGATACTCCCGGATGACCTGGAAATCCTCCGACAACAGCTGCACCCACAACACGTAATGGCTGTTGAAGCTGCTGTAAAACCTATTGTGGGGGGGAAAGCAGAGAGAAAAGGTTTGAACCCAGCACACCGTTGTCTCAGGGTGGCCGGGCAAGCCTTGGCCAAGAGCTTTCTGGAGGAGAAGCAGCTTTGGAGACCGAACGATGCAACGGAGAAGAGTTCCTGCGCCAATTCTGGCGAGGATTCCTGGTCTCCAACCTCTGCCATTTAACATGGCTTTATATATTTATTTATTTATTTATTATTGGGATTTGTACCCCGCCCCTCTCCTGGGACTCGGGGCGGTTTCCAGGGCAGCATAAAATACAACGTATATACATCTAAAAACAAATTAAATTAAACCCTGTTACAAGTTAAAATAACATACATAAT
>JANHFQ010004527.1:0-10170 GCA_032468035.1 Aparallactus werneri
GCAAACTGGGGGATTCTGGGAATCCTCCCCTATTAAAGCTGCAGACTGGGGCATTCTGGGAGTTGGAATCCTCCCCTGTTAAAGCTGCAAACTGGGGGATTCTGGGAGTTGAAGTCCTTCCCTCTTAAAGCTGCAAACTGGGAGATTCTGGGAGTTGAAGCCCTCTCCTCTTAAAGCTGCAAACTGCAGGATTCTGGGAATCCTCCCCTATTAAAGCTGCAAACTGGGGGATTCTGGGAGTTGGAGTCCTCCCCTGTTAAAGCTGCAAACTGGGGGATTCTGGGAATTGACGTCCTCCCCTCTTAAAGATGCAAACTGGGGGATTCTGGGAGTTGGAGTACACCCCGGTTAAAGCTGCAAACTGGGGGATTCTGGGAGTTGGAGTCCTCCCCTCTTAAAGCTGCAAACTGGGGGATTCTGGGAATCCTCCCCTATTAAAGCTGCAGACTGGGGCATTCTGGGAGTTGGAATCCTCCCCTATTAAAGCTGCAAACTGGGGGATTCTGGGAATCTTCCCCTCTTAAAGCTGCAAACTGGGGGATTCTGGGAGTTGGAGTCCTTCCCTCTTAAAGCTGCAAACTGGGGGGTTCTGGGAGTTGAGGTCCTCCCGTTAAGGCTGCAAACTGTGGCATTCTGGGAGTTGAGGTCCTTTCCTGTTAAAGCTGCAAACTGGGGGATTCTGGGAGGTGAAGTCCTCCCCTCTTAAAGCTGCAAACTGGGGGATTCTGGGAGTTGGAGTCCTTCCCTCTTAAAGCTGCAAACTGGGGTATTCTGGGAATCCTCCCCTATTAAAGCTGCAGACTGGGGGATTCTGGGAGTTGGAGTACTCCCCTATTAAAGCTGCAAACTGGGGGATTCTGGGAGTTGGAGTACTCCCGTTAAAGCTGCAAACTGGGGGATTCTGGGAATCCTCCCCTATTAAAGCTGCAAACTGGGGGATTCTGGGAGTTGGAATCCTCTCCTCTTAAAGCTGCAAACTGTGGTATTCTGGGAGTTGAGGTCCTTTCCTGTTAAAGCTGCAAACTGGGGGATTCTGGGAGTTGACGTCCTCCCCTCTTAAGGCTGCAAGCTGGAGGTTTCTGGGAGTTCGAGTCCTCCCCTCTTAAAGCTGCACACTGGGGGATCCTGGGAGGTGAAGTCCTCCCTTCTTAAAGCTGCAGACTGGGGCATTCTGGGAGGTGAAGTCCTCCCCTATTAAAGCTGCAAACTGGGGCATTCTGGGAGTTGGAAGTCCTCCCCTATTAAAGTGTGCTGGCTTGTCGGAATGCTCCAGGGAAGAAACACAGGCTGAACGAATGCCGCATTTTGCAAGCAACATGGCAACACAGGAGACGCGCAAAGGCTCGCAGGGAAGGTGACCCAAAGCGGAATCGACGGAGCAGAGACTTCCTCCGTGGGGAGAAGGACAGCCGCCCCTCTCAAATTTACTTAGAAGGCTTGTCTTTGCCAAAGAGTGCTTTTTTTCTCCTTTTTTTAGAAACCTTCCTTTTTCTATTTTTATTTTTTCTTTGATTAATTGTTCCTTGCTAGCTCTCTGCTCGAGGCTGCTTGGATTCTCACCCCCGGGGCAGGGGAGGGGCTGTCCAGAAGGCGGACAGAGTTTATATTATTATTAAAATAAAAAGAATAAAAGCCAGAAATGATGGGTGGTCCGTCACTGGAGGATTTGAAAAAAGAGATTTTTGGGCAGCTGTTTGTCCGGGAGTGTATGTATAAGATCTCCTCATCAAGCAAAGGGGTTGGGCTAGATGACCCCACGGGGTCTCCTCCAACTCTGTTACTCTGTAATTCTGTCAGGGTCTCCTGCTGGAGCAGGCAGGGGGTTGGCCTAGATGACCTCCCAGGTCCCTTCCAACTCTGTTATTCTGTAGTTCTTAAGGGTGTTCCGCTTGAGCAAGTTAGGTCGCGATTGCGTGACCTTGGGACGCTGCAACCATCGTAAACCCAGGTCCCGTAGTCCTCGACTCATTGAGTGACCGTTTGAAGTTACAACAGCACTTGAAAAAAAATGACTTGGGACTGTTCCCCTTACAGCCATTTTAACCACTGCCGGGGCCACTGGATCCCAGGGTGAACTAATTTCACCCTGAGTTTTTAGTTTAAGGGGTTTTAACGTTTGTATTGTTTTTTATTCTATTTATTGCTTTTAACACATGTACGCCGCCCTGAGTTTGGGCGGCTTATAAATAAAATTATTATTATTATTATTATTATTATTATTATTATTATTATTATTATTATCCTGGCAATAGTATGGAAGTAGTTTGCCTCTGCTTTTTCCATATATATTTTTCAATTTTCCAGTCTAAGGAGTTAGGATTCTGGATGATGAAGCAATAATCAAATCTGATATGGCAAAGTTTTTTCAAAACCATCCACAATCCATACGGTTGCAAGGAAAGTTGCATCGATAAGTCCATATAGTCATCAGGAGGTGAGCTCCATTTGAAGGCACCTTTATGTTTTCATGAAAAAAGTCTAATTGAACGCAGTACTGTATATAGAGTACGTTAAGGTTTAATATTGTATCAGTGAGCTCATGTATTTTATGTAACTAGCCTGAATGAAAGATGACTTGAAGGGAAATATTTTGCTAGTGGTTTATTATTTACAAATGAGAGGAAATTATACTAGTCACCTAGAATAAATGAAGATGAATCTTTGTGTTTATTATAGACATAAAAGTGTTTTATCCATTCGTATGTTCATTGTGTTTCTTATAGGGATAAAGATATTTTATAGTATCGATGTCACTGCTTAACTGTCAACTGACTAGGAATTTTTAAAAATAATTTTAATCATGTCAACAAAGCAAAAGATAAGCGGTACAGTTAATCTTGATCACAACAGGAAATGATTTGGCATCACAATCAAGGTCTTATTATTTGGGAAATTTTGTATGCCTAGAACAATTTTGACCACACAAAACTGTATGAATTATTAGTCAAATACTAAACCAAGAGAATATTATTGTTGCTGTTAATATTACTCTCTTGTTCTTATGCTAGAGCAACCCGGAGTACAGGTTAGTCCCAGTCGTGGGATTCAAAAATTTTCGCTACCCACTCTGTGGGCATGGCTTGGTGGGTGTGGCTATGTGATTAGCCAATCAGAGGTGGTATTTGCCAGGGTCAGCCAATCAGAGGTGATATTTTCAATACTTAATATATGAACTGAAACTTATATCTTAAGAGAAGTAGGAGTACATCTGGATAGTTCAAGTAATGCTTGACTTACAACTGTTTGTTTAGTAACCGTTCGATGGCACTGAAAAAAATGACCTTACAGCCATTTTTCCACACTTATGACCATTGCAGCATCCCCATTGTCATGTGGTTTACATTCGGATTCTTAACAACTGGTTCATATTTATGACGGTTGCAATGTCCCGGGGTCATGTGAACAACTTTTGCGACCTTCTCACAAGCAAAGTCAATGGGGAAGCCAGATTCACTTAACAACCGTGTTACTAATTTAACAACTGCAGTGATTCACTTAACAAATGTGGCAGGAAAAGTCATAAAATGGGACCAAGGTCACTTAACAAATTTATCACTTAGCAACATAAATTCTGGACTCAATTGTGGTCATAAGTCGAGATCTACCTGTATTGCTACACATAGCTTTCTTCGTCTGCAAGAGCAGGACAAATGGAAGCTTTCTTTTCTAACCTCTCCACTGTACACATGAAGGGTTATGTAACTTTATTTTTTAACCCAAGGATTTCTAAAACATTAATCAAAGGAGGAAAAAAACTGAAAATGTATTTAATTTCTTTTTTTTTAAAGTACATTGAATTGTTTAAATTTAACATTCTCACTGGGTGATTATTAATTATTGCCTTCCATCACATTAATTACAATTTGTGAGGCATGTGAAGTCACTTTCAAGCTTTCAAAGAGCCCTAGAGGCCTTGGGTATCTGCATCACTGAAAATGAGTGGATTAAAATCAGGCAGTAGATCCCCAGAGAGCCTTTTCTGTAAACACCACGTCAACCCTCAACTCCAAATTTCAGCTCACTGAAATTTCATAATGAAAATTGGTGTTCCTCAGACACACTCACTAAGCACAGCTCTAAAAGCTGTTGTCTACCCATGAATTATCCTTTCCAAAAATAGCAAGAGCAAGAGCACTTAGATTTATATACTGCTTCATAGTGCTTTATAGCACTCTATAAGTGGTTTACAGAGTCAGCACATTGCACTCAACAATCTGGGTCCTTATTTTACCAATCTCGGAAGGATGGAAGTTGAGTCAACCTTGAGCCGTCAGATCAAACTCCTGGCTGTTGGCAGAGTTAACCTGCAATATTGCATTCTAACCACTGCACTATCAGGGTTCATCCCCAGTCATTAATAAACCTAAAGGACCACTTATACGTTCTCTTACCACGTTTGCTATGGTCAAGCAAACTGGGCTATTTTTAAAATGAAACAGGGAAAAAAGGTCTATTGGCATGGGTTTGAATACTGTTTTCCCATATTGTATTGAATTATTAAAAAGATGAAAAAAATCAAATTACTCAGTTAATCTGAAATCCTCAAGTCACTGTGTTAAAGGAGAATGTTATTCCAAATGTATGAGGCTTCATTTTGAAAAGCCTTTTTACTTCTTTTCCAGGCACTTCTAAAATACAGTAAAACGTTCAATGAGTATTGATATTATAAATTGCTTACTTGACATTTTAAATTGCCAGGTTAAATTTCTGTAAGAGTTTCAGTATCTTCAAGAACAACATAGTAGGAAGGAACAATGCATTAATATAGCCTAGAAAACATAAATATAATGGCCTTAAATATTGCTTTCTATCATTAACTATCTTGGTTTCAACTTTAGTGTGCAGTTTATTTACTTGCAAATAAAATTGTTTTTTAAAAGACACTAAAGGCCTTCAGTGATTTGTAACCAAGGCAAATAAACCTTACAGCATTTTTTTGAAAACTTCTTATAGATCAAAGAAGAGAGCATGGGCCTTATTTTCCAAAGCATAGTCTTTGGACATAGGAAATACACATAATTCTCTGGGAGATAGTTGATGTGCTTTTTGCTCAAGGGAACACACAATTTTTGCCCATCCAAACTTTGCAACAAAAAAGATAGTTTTTATGGTAGCAGGAGACAAAAATAACTGTTTAACTAAAATGCAAATCTATTGTCCATATTAATTAAAATATTTGATTTTTAACTAAATGTAAATTTAGTTAAATTAAATCTGTGTTAATGTAACATCAATCCTTTCCATCTGTATAGCATTCAGTGGCTTGTGGTAAGGTACACTTATCGTAATACCTGAGTATATAAGACTAAATTCAAGGTGAAATTAAAAACAAAATCAATTCAGCTAGTAGTTCTAAGGTAAATTAAAGTAAATTTATTATTTTTCTAAAAATAATCTAGGTTTGGCTTTTACTTTCTGAACCCTCTAAGTTGAATAAAATTTTACGCTTTTAGATAGTGCTTGCTTTCTTAGGAAACTGTATTTTAAATATACAATATAGCAATATAGCAATAGCACTGTATTTATATACCGCCTAGCCAGTGGTGGGATTCAAAAATTTCCCCTACTGGTTCTGTGGGCGTGTCTTGGTGGGCGTGTCTTGGTGCTCGACCAATCAGAGGTGGTATTTTCCGGGGTCAGCCAATCAGAGGTGGTATTTTCCGGTTCTCAAAATTATTGCTACCGGTTCTACAGAACCTGTCGGAATAGGCTGAATCCCACCACTGATCTCAGGGGTATCCTATTTTAGGAAGCAGGATTAGTGGCATGGAAGGCACACACCTATAGGAGTCCACAAGATGGCACTATTTTGATGACTTTTGGTGGCTTTTGGCTGTCCTGCCTCAAGTACCACATTGTCTTGGGTCAATGTTGGCTTCCTTCTTTCAATACATGCCATGTTTTTCTGTTTTTCTCCATCTTCCCTTCTCCCACCCCTGAAAATCAAGCTTTTCCAAATTCTGGTGTAAATGAAGCCTTTGGATTCATTCACAATCCTGTGAAGCTCATTGTACAATGGACTGATCTCTTTTTCTTCTTCTTTCTTTTCTTTCTCCCTTTTTTTCAACTAAAGAAACCTTAAACAGGAATAGATTTTTTTTAATTATATGTTTTAAACATGAATGTTCATGTAAGATGAAAGGGTTATTACCATCTAGATGTTGAAATCCAATTCCCATCATCCTCTCTATTGGCTATAATGGCAGTGGCAGAATGGGAGTTGGAATCAAAAAGGGTTAAAAATTTATCACACTTGTCAGTACATATATACTCAAGTATAAGTCGAGTTTTTCAGGATCCAAAATGTGCTGAAAAAGTCACCCTCGGCTTATACTCGAGTTTGGGGCCTAAGGTGAACTGGTAGCTAAAACAGCTGATTTTCGGGGCCAAATTGATGTCTGCACAGCGCGCGATGCCCGCACATCACCTTAGCCCCAAAAATCAGTTGTTTAAGCTACCAGTTTGCCCAAACTGGTAGCTAAAACAGGTGATTTTTGGGGCTAAATTGATGCCCTGGCTTATACTCGAGTCACTAACTTTTCCCAGTTTTTGTGGGTGAAATTAGTTACCTCAGCTTATATTCAGGTCGGCTTATACTCGGGTATATACGGTAATTAAGATTTGGTCACTAGAATCTCTCCTACTCAAAACCTCAATCGCAACATAATGACAATTGCTTTATGAGGATGAATACACCCAGTGGAGTGGGCATACAGTAGGATATAGAAGGATCCTACATTATTATGTTATTCTTTAATTGACATTTTGGACATTATCAAGAAACTGAGAGATTTTACAGGTAGATTTTACAGGTAATTTTTATTTCTCAGACAAAGGTCTGGATGTCATTCACTTCCACAATACTTTACACAGGAGGAAGTTTTTGTGGATTGAACACAAATATGTAATACGACCGTATCTAGGCTGTAAAAAAACCAGATGACTATTAAATAGCAGTAAGAATGAAGGTTTGCTATATCTCTTTTTGTTTACTAAATTGTGTAGATTTTTGAACCTTAGTGTAATAAACCTAATAAAGCAGAAATCAAAAAAGAAAAAAATACTAACTGAAGCTACCTGCAATTTCATTTTCTATTGGGGATCCTGGTGATAAAGGATCATGTTATAAATGATGCTATCTGTTTTGTTAATTGGATAACATAGTATTTTTTTTTATAAATTTGCATGTTTTTTCTTTTGCAGCTATAAATGGATATATGTATGGAAATCAGAAAGGCCTTGAGATGTGTCTTGGACAGATAGTTTCCTGGCATTTGATCAGCTTGGGAACTGAGGTTGACATTCATGGAATACATTTTTCAGGAAATACTTTTGTGACTAAAGGGACTAGGAAGGATACGGCTAATCTTTTCCCACATACTTCTGCCACAGCTGTTATGAAGCCTGACTCACAAGGTGAACAACAAAATCACATTTACTGTTTATAAAAATCCTCCCCAGATATCACTGTGGTGGGTCCAAATGTAGCTTTTTCTAGGGTTTTCCCAAATGTGGAATGCCCTATTTCCAAATCATAAATTTGATTCTCTGATCCTGTCTTGAGCTCTTAATCCATAATCCAAGATTGTATTTCCCACTGAACGGCTTATTTTCATGAGCTTTTTTTCTGAGAAATCTATATTGCAATTCTACAAACCCCATGGGCCCTTAATGGAGTCCATGACACAGCTGAAAGAAGGAATATTATATTTGAGGAATATGCGGTGTCTTCTTGAAATATGAATTATGACTTGTGACAGGGAAAAATCACCGTCGCATTGTTTTTACAAAAACAACCTCCTTTTAAAGTTATTTTTAACCCTTTAACCTTTTTAATTTTGTTATAATAATAGAAGATATCTAGGAAATAGATCGATGCACATTAAGACTCCCCCCAAGCTGATTTTGAATTGGTTTCTTGAGAAATTTTAACTGTGTTGTGAGGAAATATTCTGATTCTCTCTGCCAACGATGCGGCTGTTTTGTTGTGAGTCAAAGGGCCCTAGAACTATAGAATGATATTTCACTGCGTCCCTTACATCTTGATACTGCACCAGTCTGCCACCCGCTGGAGATATAAGGGACGCAACTCTCAAAATTCTCAACTGCCATAGATACCAGATGGCGAAGACCGATCTACTGTTTTGAAAATGGTGCTATAATGTAGGTGAGATACTGCATCTTTTGGATGTGCCTGAGGATTTCCCCCACCCTTATTTGC
Organism: Aparallactus werneri; assembly: GCA_032468035.1. Classification (NCBI taxonomy): domain Eukaryota; kingdom Metazoa; phylum Chordata; class Lepidosauria; order Squamata; family Lamprophiidae; genus Aparallactus; species Aparallactus werneri. The sequence goes on from JANHFQ010004527.1 coordinate 8,222, forward strand.
TTGCTTCAACTAGTTGCTTCATATTTTTTATTTCAGGTCGTTTTGAAGTGGCCTGCCTCACAACAGATCACTACACAGGGGGTATGAGACAAACGTATGAAGTAAAGAGGTGTGGTTCAACAGCAAAAGATGAGCAATACAGTCATCAGAAGACCTTCTACATTGCAGCCATAGAAGTTGAATGGGACTATTCCCCTAACAGGACATGGGAACAAGAGAGGCATCAGTTCCATGATGAAAGGTAAGGCAGCACTAATGAAAATAAAAATAAAACCTTAGAAAAACTTTTCTCCTATGATGTATCCAAATTTATTGGAAATGATGAGCTGGGTCTATTGCAGCAATGTTCTTAAAATTCTTAAAATTTTGTTGGGCACAGAACTCTGTGTGTGGATATGTGAAATTTGACTTCATTTTTTTCTTTTAGTCCAGGCAATCCATTCTTAAACAAGGGAGATAAGTTCATTGGGTCAAAATACAAGAAAGTGGTTTATCGTGAATATACTGACCAAACATTCAAAATCCCTAAAGAACGGAATGAAGAGGAAGAACATTTGGGAATCCTAGGTATTGGCTTAAAGAATTTCAGTAAAGATCTGGATCTTTACATTACAGAGTGTATCATATTTTACAATGCAATCTTCAAAACAACAATTTGTGGGAATATCTTGCATGACTGTAGCTTAGGCAGTGATTTCAGGATTGAATCAATGGATCAAGCCAGAACTTTTCAATGTCTACATCAGGGGTGTCAAACTCAAGGCCTGTGGGGGCTGAATCTGGCCTGCAGCCCTCCCAAACTCCCTTTTTGCTGGCAGAGGGTTGCAGGAAGCTGTCAAAGCAAAAAATGGAGTTGGGGAGCCCGGTTTCGCTGCTAGAGCGCTTGGGCTGCCACAGGCTCCCCCAACACGAGTGATGTTGAGCTGGCCACGCCTCCTGCCAAGGTTAAACATAGCCCTGTTGCAGTCCTCAATGAAATCGAGTTTGACAGTCCTGGTCCACATGGAACCCTTTTATTTATGTACAGTAGAACCTTGGTTCACGACCACAATTCGTTCCATAACTTTGGTTGTGAACCAATTTGATTGTGAACAGAAGCATTTGTGAACCGAGGTTCCACTGTATTTGTTTTGGTATCCTGACACCTGGGTTGATTCTAATAGAAGCTCATCATCTTTCAAAGTCAGTAATGCAGCAAATGTTGTTTTTATATGTGCAAAGACTTATCTATCTGTACCTACTTGCTTATCTCTGTTAATATAATTATGAATAAATATGCCCTTGTGAGCTTTGTGAAGATTCTAAACATATGCCATAATCAAGCAATACTAGTGTGCATAAAATCTTGATTAAATTTCATATCAACCAAAGCTGCTATTGAAGTGAACAAGGCAGACCCTCTTCATTTGAAGCTAAGTTAATCTAAGTCCTGGAAAAATTGTTGGTTCAGTTTAGATATAATGCTAAAGCATAAATCAAGCCAAACGTTATGAAGAAATTGGGTGCTCTATCTAGTTTCAGGTAAGTAGTTCTTTCTTATGTATCAGGAACCTTATATTTACCTTCATATGTCCGAAGGCTTCTTGCCTTTTCAGATTTTTTTGTGATTGTTAATGGAAGATATTTTATGTCTCCCTGAATAATGCCTACAAAATAATGCTCTCAAAATTCCAAATGTACAAACTACAGTAATCCAAAGCAAGCTAGGGTCCAAATGTCATTTCCAATAGCTGATTTCAATACTTTACACAGTAGTTTTGTTGTTGTTGTTAGTTGCGTAGTTGTGCCCAACCCATTGCGACCCCATGGACAACGTTCCTCCAGGCCTTCCTGTCCTCTACCATCCCCTGGAGTTCATTTAAGTTTGCACCTACTGCTTCAGTGACTTCATCCAGCCACCTCATTCTCTGTCACCCCCTTCTTCTTTTGCCCTCAATCTTTCCCAGCAT
>JANHFQ010004527.1:41746-52151 GCA_032468035.1 Aparallactus werneri
TTTAAATTTTAATTGATTTTAATTCAGGGTTTTTTCTATTTAATATCTTTTAATTGTATATATCTTTTTTAACTGTACCCTATAAGCCGCCCTGAATCCCAGGAGAAGGGCGGGGTATAAATTTAATTAAATAAAAAAATAAAAAATATATATAAACTGTGCCGCGGTGGTGCAGTGGTGCAGTGGTGCAGTGGTGCAGTGGTTAGAAGTACTGCAGGCTACTTCTGCTGATCACCAGCTGCCAGCAGTTTGGCAGACCGAATCTCACCAGGCTCAAGGTTGACTCAGCCTTCCATCCTTCTGAGGTTGGTAAAATGAGGACTCAGATTGTTGGGGGCAATATGCTGACTGTGTAAATGCTTAAAGAGGGCTGGACATCACTGTGAAGCAGTATATAAGTCTAAGTACTATTGTAATATCACCTGGTCCCCAGACCACATGGGAGTTTAAAGCACTCTGATCTCCTTCACCCTCCCTTCCAACCCCCACTCCCTTAAATAAAGTAAATAGGAAGAGAAAACCAGGGTAGGTGATAAACATAATGTCCTGTTGCAGGTAACAAATCTTGCTGCTCTCCTGAGGGACTACTGAAAGTTGTCTGTCAGAAACAAGGCTGGGCTACAAAACCTTGGGATGGTATTAGATGGTGTGTGTGTAGACCACAGACCATGAAACAGTCATGAATGAGAGGTTATCAAATGCCTACAGAGGAAGAGAGAGAGCACAGGCAAAACCAGATCTTATTTTAATTCCATTCAATCATGTCCGATTCTCGGAGACTTACCAGAGTAGTTCCTGCAATTTTCTTGACGAGGTTTTTCAGAAGTGGTTTGCCCTTGCTTAGATAGATTGACTGGCCCAAAGTCACCCAGCTGAGTGTAGTGTCCAATGTAGAACGTTCTCGCCTGATGCCTTAATCACTACACCAAATTGTCTCTAGAACCAGATTCAGTATTAGCATAAATGATGGTCAGAGACAGAAGAACAAGTGGGCTAATTTGGAAATTTCTATATTTCTATCTGCCCAACTGCATGTATTTCCTACTAGTGAATATCCTCCAGGGACAAGGTCTTTGTCTTAAATGCATTTGATGTACATCTTTGATGCACATCAAATGCATTTGGAAGATATGAAAAGAAGATGGTCATCCAAAGTGTTCATGAAATATAGAAGGAAATCTACTTTCCACTTTCAACAAATTTTATTTCTTTTATTTTCTATACCAGGACATTGGAATTTACCATCATGATATAATTACACTACATTACATTACAGTACACTACATTACAATATGTAACCATTGGCATTATTGATGGAGGCTGATAGGAATTAAAGTTTAATTGGGACTTTTCCCCCTTCACTAAACTGGGCATAGGCGTGACCAGTGTGTGATGCATCCGCCCATGGGCCAGAATTTTGGTCTCCAAACTTGGCCACTTTAAGACTTGTGGACTTCAATTCCCAGAATTCCTCAGCCAGCCATGAATTTATTCTTCTTCAGTGTCTGGCATCACATCCAGGTTCATCAGACATTCACATACTTAAAATCTTAGCTAGAAGTCTCAGCAGGATTTGCCAGAAAACTCCCAGATTTGGCTTTGAATGTTTATTCCAGAGAAGAATGAAATCTCTTATGCAATGAATAGCTGTTTGCTCATTGCAGTGCCAAGATATCAGAGATGTTTATATTTTAGATTTTCTCAAGGATTTGAGAAACTCTAAGCTTTTCCCTCCTCTGTTTCTAAATTAATAAATACAGCACATTGCTTGGTGACCTTAGCTGTTTGTGATATGTTAGCACAATGGCCATCTTTAGTGTGGGAACTGCTGGATGATGCTTCTCCAGTCTCAGCCTTTACAGACCCTATCACATATCATCTGTCTGATTTGATCAGAAGCATAATCTGCATTTAATTCTGCCTTCTAGAGACACCTTGGGGTGGAGGAGAAAGGGCTTCAATCTTCAGCAAATGGCATGTTTCTTACAGTTTCTGATTATTATAAAATGGGTGTTGTATTTAGGACAATGAAAGGGGCTGTAATCTAATCTAATAGCATTTCTGCAGAGTAGTGCAGTCCTTTAATGGCTGATAATGCATTATCATTATTCCCTGATCGAAAATGGGAAAGCCTTTTTCTTCTAGTTCATATTCATTCAGTCACTCAGAAGAAATAAGCTGCAAAAATATCTGATGACTGCAGATGTAGGCTAGTTGCTGGTGGGATATCTATATCGTCCAGTGGTGGGATTCCAACTTTGTTCCTGCTGGTTTTATGAGAGAGCGCTCTCAAAACCGCCCTCTGTGTCAGTGCTGGTGAGCTAAGCTGTTTTTTAACTCAGCTGAGGATCCGCAATCTGCTCTGCCGCATGAATCAGCTGAGCTAAAAAACAAGGGAATATATGACAGGAAAGTGCGGATGCGGGTGGGCGGGCCAGCCAGAGGTGGTATTTGCTGATTTTTCTGAAATACTCATATTTTCCACTATCAATATACAAGAACCGGTCCAAACTGGCTGAATACCACCTCTGATATCATCTATACCTATATTTATATCAGCTATATCTACCTATCTATCTATCTATATCATCTATATCTATTTATCTGACTAGGTCTGTATTTATTAACTGAATCTACATCTATATAATCTAAATCTATATATCTATCATCTACAGCAGGGATGGCGAACCTATGGCACAGGTGCCCAAAGTGGCACATGGAGCTATGTCGGCTGGCACGCAGAGCCATCGCCTATTTCTCTTCCAGGTTCTGGCACACCAGCCAGCTCTTTCAGTTTCTGGTGCACATGCATGCATGAAGACTAGCTGGCTGATGCGCATGTGATGACGGCTGTTTTTGCTCCTGCCTCTCAGCCAGGGAGCCTCAGGAGAATGGCTGAGCAGTTGAGCATCCAGGTGCCAGCATGCACATGCCAACCAGGCACGCTCTTCACAGGTGTTCTCAGTGGTGGGCTGCTGGTGCCCCAAACCAAGCCCCAGAGATGCCGACACCCCTTCCCTCCAATGCCGGCTTTCCAGAGAAGGGAGATGGCATTCCCCCGCCCAACTTTCTCTCTTCACAGGCAGAGCCGATGAATATGCACCAGACAGCTAATCTTGCGTGCATGTGCATGTGCATAAGACCGGGTGGCCAGCATGCACGTGCGCACCAGAAACTGGAAGGTCATGTGCTCTTTCAGTTTCTGGCATGCAGGAGCACACGCGCACTTGCTCACTCCCATTTTTGGCACTTGGTGCCAAAAAGATTCACCATCACTGATCTACAGCAATATCTGTATTTATATCTATCATCTATATCTATTACCTATTATCTACATCCATATATATATATGTGTACCTATATCTGTGTCTATATCTTTATATCTATATATCCATTTGCTTCCCAGCATCCTATTAGAGCCCACAGACTTGATCTCCTGCAGGTCCCATCAGCTAAACAGTGTCAGCTAACAGGACTATGTGGCCTTCTGTGTGGCTGCGCTGACCTTGTGGAACCAACTGACCCCAGGGATCCGAATCATTCCAGACCTACTGACCTTCCGTCAGGCCACCAAAATGTGGCTATGCCAACAGGCCTAGGGCCAATAAAAATAATAAAAATAGTAAAAACCCAGGGAGAATTTTATGGATCACTTTTCCTTCATCCGGTACTACGTGTTGTTTCCAGTATTGTGCAAACGTTATTCTGGCCGCAGTTATTATATGTGTTACCAAATATGCAAAATCTTTTATTTTATTGTCTGGAATGATCCCCAGAAGAAAGGTTTCAGGTTTCATTTCAAGGATGTGGCCGGTCATTTCTTTGATCCACTGTCTTATTTTATTCCAGTATCTTTTCGCCATGGGGCATGACCACCACATATGGAAGTAGTTTCCGTTTGGATCTTTGCACTTCCAACAATCTGGGGAAAGACCAGGAAACATCTTCGCCAGTCTTGCTGGGGGGAGGTGCCACCTATGAAACATCTTATAAATATTTTCTCTGTAAGTTGTGGCCGTCATCAATTTAACATTCGTTTGCCAAATTTTTTGCCAATCTTCTAAATTGAATCCCCAAAATTTTTTGCCCAAACTATAATATTTTCTTTAACAATTTCGCTCTCAAATTTTCTTTCTAATAAATATATCCTTTACTAATTAGTTTCTTTTTTTCTGCCAATAGTAATTTATCCAATTCTTGTGATTCTCTATAAATACCATCTGTTGTCCTATCTTTTTGAAATTGTGTTTTAATCAAGATGTACGGCCACCAACTTGTAATTCAATTCCCCTATTCTTACATTCTTGGATATTCTCCTTGATTGTTTAATAATTCGCTATATTTCACCGCCTTTCCTTGTTCTATTAAGTTTGGGTATATTATAGCTTCCATAGGTGACAACCAGTTTTGTATTTTAATATAAAATTTCCTTTTAATCTTTTCCCAGACTGCTAGAAGTGCTTTCCTGATGTCGTGTCTTTGAAAGTACCCCTGTGGTCTGTTCTTACTGTACCAAAGAAATGAGTGCCACTCCGTTTGTAAATCATGACCCTCTAGTGTTAAGATTCTTCTATTCTCCAGGGACATCCAGTCTTTAATCCAAATAAGTCCTGAGGCTTGGTAATATAGCTCCCATTTCGGAAGACCTAGCCCCCCCTTTCCTTATCCTCCTGAAGCATTAGTTTTTTAATCCTTGGTTTTTTGCCTAGCCAGATGAATTTCAAAACTAAACTATCTAAATCTTAAAAAAAACTTATTGCCTAAATGTATCGGGATGTTCTGAAATACAAAGAGGAATTTTGGTAATATCGACATTTTAATCGTGTCTATTCTACCTAATAATGAGAGTTTGAGATTTTTTCATTTTTCTAATTCTGATTTGGTTTCTCTCAACAATTTCACATAATTATCTTCTTTTAATGAAGACCATCTAGGGGTTAACCAAGTTCTCCTTTTTGATCGCCATTGTGTCAGCCAGGTGGGTTTCAGAGCTGGCGGCCCTATCCTGTTCCGCACAGCTATGTAAGGTTCACAAGAATAGGGTAGTTCTACAGCCAGACCCATCATTTATCCCAAAGATCAGTTCAGTGTTTCACCATTCAGAGAAAGTAGTCCTTCTTTCCTTCTTCCCTAAGCCTTCCACAGCACAAGAGTGGGAATGGCATTGACTAGATGTCAAAAATGTTTTCTTTTTACATCCATCGTACAGCGCAATTTAAGAAGACCAACTTTCTACTGGTATCCTTCCATCCCAGGTCTGAAGGTCTCAAAGCATCACCTTCCATCATATCCAGATGGATTAGGGAGACCATCATATGGGCTTACACGGTGCAGGAGCTGATTCCCCCATCCGGTATTCTAGCCCACTCCACCAGAGGTGTGGCTACCTTAGTGGCCTTCAGGGCCTGCCCATCATTGGAACAGGTTTGCAAGGCGGCCACTTGGTCCACTCCACGCACCTTTATATGTCATTACAAAATTGACAGTCACGCCTCCAAGGAGGTGGCATTTGGTCGAGGGGTACTTTTGGCAGCTGCCCAGCCAGTCGAACAGCCTACCCATAGTAACAGCTGGGGTAGTAATTCCCATTTGCATAGCTGAGCACATCACGGTAGCCCAATGAAGAATGGGTAGTTTGTACTTCCTGTGAACTTCCATTCTCTGTGGGTCTCTGTGATGGGCTCTGTGCCCCACCCTTCTGTCTGCCTCTGTGGGCCTGCCTCCGGTGTATATAGTTATTCAGCGGTTTAAGTCTGAATCTTCTTCATTCGAGCCAAGAAGTAATTTCAACACCAGTTGTGTGGTTGTTATGTAGGGTTGTCTTACTATTAATCAGTCAAGGAATGGATGGATGTCTCTACGGTGTCTCAGTCACATGGTTCTCAGGTTGGATCCTATGTCCTCTTCCAGCTACAACATCTGGGACACCAAGGGAGCTCCACCCCTAATAAGTATATGACTTGCCTGATGGAGGGGCAGAGCCCATCATAAAATATAAAAATGTTGAAGAATGTGTTTGATGAATGCATTTTATTGTGTGAAGTAATAATATAAACTAGATATTATAAGGCTATTTGTATATTATCCTATATTGTAGCTTAAAACCGAATTTGACAAACTTTTTGAAGACCTGAAAGAAGAAGATAAGACCTGTGAAATGGAAGCAGTAAAGGTATGTAATTTGAATAAGTCACAGTGGTTAATGCTGTATTGAATAATCACTTTGGGGAAGGAAGTGCCTTCTGGTCAGTTTTGACTGCTAGCAACAGCCTAGATGAGTGCCTTTGTTTTCTTGGCAAGATTTTTGGAGATGATTTATCACTGCTTTTTTCCTAGGGCTGAGAGAAGTGGCTGGCCCATTATCTTGGCCCATTGCCAATGAATGAAATCAATAACAATTGGTTGAAAATAAATAAGTCAGATGAAAAGGCAGAAAATAACAGTGAAAAAATGAATAGCAATAAGTTGTAGCTTTTGCTCTGAAAAAAATATTTAAAATGGAATCTTTGTTTTCTAGGCTGTTGTGACTCCTTTACTGCCACACCAGAAGCAAGCTTTAGCTTGGATGATTTTGCGAGAGAACAATAACGATCTTCCTCCATTTTGGGAAGAGCGAAATAACTTCTTCTACAATACCATTATACATTTTGCTGAAAGAAATAGACCAGAAACTGTGCTTGGAGGAATATTGGCAGATGATATGGGACTGGTAACTATTTTGCATGAGGGAATAGCTAGTTATCTGTCAAAAATACTTTAATTTGGATTCTTGGCTGTATAGGGGTTGGACTCAGAGATCTAAAAAACTGATTCCAACCCTGCTTCTATGAAAAAAATGCTAATCAATTGTTTAATTGGTTTAACCAATTTTAGGGCAAAACACTTACTATGATTGCAGTAATTCTTACCAACTTCCATAATGGGAAGCCTCTTCCTCTTGAAAAGAAAATTGATCAAATGGAAAAGGTGAGATATTTATTGTCTATCGTTCTGTTAATAATTTAAGTCAAAAATAATCCAGATATTCAAAGCAAGAGAAACAACAATATTCTGACATCAAATGTGAGGTATTTTGCATTCTTGGTAACAAGATTTGACAATATGAATATAATTTATTTGACCTGTGAGCTGTTTGGACTTTTTTTGTAGTCTCCCATTAATGTTTTGTGGCTGACATTTTAAAGCATAGAAAATTACCAGGTAAACATTGAAATAAATCGGCATAGAAATGTTATTTTTTGTTAGCAAAACATTTGGCAGTTTTAGTGTGAGGCATTTTCATAGATACAAATCTCTTCTGCCAAATTAAGAGAAGTTATACTCTATGAAGCTTTTATGCTTTGTGCCACTTGTTTTAAATACATTTCATGTATTTTTAAAAATAACTAGTAATTATATGTAGAATTTAAGTTATATTAACTGGTTTTATGACAATTTTTGCTTCTGTTTTACCCTTTAGAAATACATTCCTACTACACAAAACAACGTACAAGGTAAATTGTAATATATATTTGTAATATATACTGATTTGAGAACATTTAGTTCAGATTTGCCTCAGGTTCATCTGACATTAAAATCTAAATTAAAGCTCATTAAAGTCAGTGAGATTGAAGCATGTCCTAATCTGGATTGAATGCCTTAAAACGAATTAGAAAAATTATTTTTTACATTTGTTGTTTTCCAATAGCTTTACTTCTAAAACAAAAAGGTTTTTTTCCTCATAAGCATCCAATTGTGGCTTGCAGCTGAATGCTTCCAATTCAAAAGAGGAAAGTGACTCTCTTCCCTCACAATCTTCCAGGTCCTATCCAAAAAGGTAGATTTTTTTCCTTTCTGTTAAGGAATGTGCATGCTTTGAAACATATTAAAAATATGAATATTGCATACATACCCCTCTCTGTTGCTCATTAAAATAGTATTTCCTAACCTTGATAGCTGCCAGAATTGTGGACTTCAGCTCCCAGAATTCTTATCAGTGGCTTTGTTGGTGGTGGATTTCTGGGACCTGAAGTCCACACATAAGCAAATTGCCAATGTTGGGAAAGAATGCACTGAAGGGACCTGTTTTTTTTTTCTGAGGAACCAATTCATTAAAGTCTAGGTGACTGAACAAATAGCAGCAGTATGCTATTTTCCCTTCAGGCTTGCCCAGAAGCCGGGGGAAAAAATGAGTTCCTTTAATGAATGGCATTGTGGTACATGCAAACCCCACGCATTTCTTTAAAATAATTTTGAACAATGCATGCTGTGTTTCTTATATAATCCTATGTTTTTTTTATTATGGTTAATATTTTTATTTATTTCACAAAATGAAACACATTCATAGTAAAAAAAATCCTGGCTAGCTTGTTCAGAGTTAAAGAAGTAATGCAGGTAGTAAAATTTTAAATAAATAAATATTTGACTAAATTTGTTTAGTGACAGTTCAAAGTTACAATGTTACTGAAAAAAGTAACCATTTTTCACGCTTATGACCATTGCAGCATCCTCATGGTCATGTGATCAAAATTCATACTCTTGGCAGCTGGCTTTTATGATGGTTTCAGCGTCCTTGGGTCATGTGATAACCTTTCCACTTTTTGGACATTGGGGAAGCCAGATTCATTTAACAGCTATGATTCACTTAACTGGCAAGAAAGGGCATAAAATGGGGCAATATTCACTTAACAAATCTCACTTAGCAATGTAAATTTTGGACTCAATTGTGGTTGTACATCAAGGACCACTTGTAAGTAACCAGCATAATAAACTGATACTTATTTAGTTTAGATGAGAGAGAAGGGAGAAAGGGAGGGAAAGGTGGTGGTAGAAAAAGACAGTGAGGGGAAATATAGTGTAAGCAAGAAAGATAGGTGACAAGATGGCAGGCAGTAAGAAAATAGGATGAGAGAAAAATCAAAGGAAAATAAATGTATGCGGAGATTCTCAGTTGTCCAGGTCGTGGTTGTCCCAAAGGTGCTTTTTCAAAACTGGACTTTGTTTTTCCTTGAAGATGTTTCCAGAGAGAACTGGAGAGAAGTCAATGGCAGACGCATGGGGGCACTAGTGATCCTTTGGGCTCCATCCACCTGTACCTATGGTGGTTTGCACCACTAAGGAATAGATCAAGACCTCACTTCCCTCATTTTTTAAAATATGAAATGACACAGGTGAAAAAGGGTAGGGCTTCAGTCATGCAGTGGCAATCACGATCTTGACTTTTGGACCTCCCCCAAGTAGGGGCCAAGTGAGATCTACCTGATGGATCTTACAGATGTTATTTGGTGAGGAGGGCTACTTCAATTATACCGAGAGCAGCCATTTTGGCTATTAAACCCAGGCACCTTTGAAGTTCTTTCTTTCTCCTAATCAAAGCTACCAGGGACAGGATAGGGGCAGGTTTCTGTTGCGTTTCACATGTTTCTGCATCTCTGTGTAGAAGTGGTAAGGAAAAGAGCTAAAGCATACTATCAATTTTGCAATGTTCTTATTTCCATTGTGGAAATCAGAAAACAAAGCTAGCAAATTTAATCTGTTCTTTCTGCTGCGGATGACACAGTAATCCATTCAGAATGTACAGTCTTAAGAAGCTATGAAGCTTCTCTGGACATCTAACCAGATAAACTACATGGAATATTCAATAGTAGTAATGATATAATCATACTTTTGGAAAGGTGGGATTATTTCCCAATGTGAAGACCTTAACTGTGATATTATTCACTTTTTAGATTGCTCTTCCAATCACTATTTCCTTTTTCTGGTGCTGTTTCATATCATTTGTTTCCTTCTAATTACCATGTTTTCTTATTTCTGAATTAGTCATACTAGGTCCTTACAGCCTCAACCTTGGTTAAGGTAGAGGAAATGCTCAGTGTGGAAAGTTTTTTCTTCATTATTTTTTTTCCTTTTGTCCTTCCCTTTACATGGTTCTCCCTCCCTCTTTTCTTTTCAGCTTTGTCTTCAGCTTTGTTGGCCTTTTCATCTATGGTTGTTTTTCCTTCTCCTCCAACTCCCTTTTTTCCCTTCCAATTATAATTTTGTTTCTTTTTCTTTTCTTTCAGTGATTTGAGCTAAACCTCTATGAGCCTCCTTTATTATGTTTTCTCATTTGTTGCTGCCTTATTTCCTGGATCTTTCTCTTTTTTAATGTTCCAAATGTAAGGGAATAGGCTGAGCTATAATGTTAGAAAATGATGTATTGGATGGAATATGATATACTGGAATAATAGAAGCTTGTTATATTGCTTTAAATGCAACCATGTGCTTATGGTATGTCCTGTAAACCTTTTGATCCCGTGTAACCACTGTAACTGTTTGATCTGTACAACCATACCTACATCCTGTGTCCTGCCTGGGCCCCAACAATTCATTTTATGACTTCCTGGCATTTACAACATCATTGCAAAACAGACAAAGGAAAGAATCA